>JABUQX010079993.1:10000-43594 GCA_015478945.1 Trachelipus rathkii
TGATTTCCTATATCCGATTAAATATTGTCCTGTTTCACCATCACAAATGTCGGGCAGTTCTTCCGCCGGGAAAACCACGGGCGAACGATAGCGAGCGCAGCGAGCGAAGGGAGCCCACCGGCATGGTGGTCTGCCCTGTTTCATCTTGGCGAACGTAGCGAGCGTAGCGAGCGGAGTGAGCCTTGCCGCCAATGCGCGAGCGTAGCGAGCGGGGTGAGCCTTGCCACCAATGCGCGAGCGCAGCGAGTGCTCAATGGACAAGCTTGCTCCGTTAGGAGCAAGAGATGCGTAGCATCGTTGCTTGTATATAATAAAACAAAATTAACATTTTTAACGAACTAAAGCGAAGCAACAAAATTTTTAATCTAGTTCTTTTCAAAAAAATTATTAATTTTAGATAAATATGTAAAGTGGTGTCTGTAATAGTTTAAGTGAGGAGCAAAAAAAATTGTATCATCAGGTCTTTTAACAAAAATGAATAAAAACACAACATTTGGAATTACAAATAAAGAAGCTACGCTATAATTAATTTCTGGTCTACTTGTGGATGGAATGTTTCGACGCAGTTGGTAAATATGAAGACTAACTTCGCATGGCTGTTGGGGCTGGGAACCCCCTTCCGCCATTATATACTTCCCATGAACAATCGCATTATTACATATGTATTATGCAATTGACACCACCCTGCAATTATGCGGGACACGGTTGTGCTTAGTATAAATAAATAAATAAATAAATAAAATATATATAATATATATATATATATATATAACTTATATATATGCTGTATAATATTTAACCATACTGGTATGCAGAAATAAAACATATAAATTTGCATCTTTGGTATACTTATATATATATATATATATATATATATATATATATATATATATATATGGCATAGAAATTTTTTATTATTTATTAAATATCAAATAAAATCGCGATACATAAAATTAGATCTGCCCAAGACTAAATAAATATATTAAAATATCAATATTTTTCTTAAATAATAATAATAATAATAATAATAATAATAATAATAATAATAATAATAATAATAATAATAATAATAATAATAATAATAATAATAATAATAATAATAAAAATAATAATAATAATAATAATAATAATAATAATAATAATATTAATAATAATAATAATAATAATAATAATAATAATAATAATAATAATAATAATAATAATAATAATAATAATAATAATAAAAATAATAATAATAATAATAATAATAATAATAATAATAATAATAATAATAATAATAATAATAATAATAAGAATTATTTTTCATAATAATAAGGCCTATATTATAAATATGTCTAATTTTAACTTCATTTCACTTAACCACTGTTTAATAAAAAAAAATTAATAAAATTATTTTAAATGCTATTATTATTATAATATTTTTTTTTACGATTATTCATTTAATTATAAAGGCAAGAGTTCTGAAAAAACTATACAAAGACTACACACTAACGCTTCAGAAGTAAAACTGACTAAATTGCAACCTATGCAAAATGTATCGTTTCCTGGGACGATCAATTTTGACATGTTGAGCGCTAATTTTATAATTGCTTCGTACGGGCAAATTTGAATTTCAGTTATTAAGGGTAGGGTCCAATGTTGAGAAAAACAAGCGGTTGTTCTTCATATACAACCACCTGTTGTAGGTATAAAACGTTGACGCGGTATATTTTCACACACATTCTTCTCGTTCAAAATTTAATTGACATGTGTTGTAAAGTGTCTGCAACAATCATATTGGTTTGACATTTGAATAACAGCTATTCAATGACGGCTTTTTATTTCATTCAATAATAAATCATTGGGATGTTATTATAATAAGATGCAATTTAATTTCTTTAATATTTAATCCTATTAAAAAAATTAAAGAATAAAAAATAATAAATAGTTATACCCTAGCTGCTAGTTTTATAAAATGGTGGTTGCGCAAACCTGCAACCATATATATATATATATATATATATATATATATATATATATATATATATATATATATATATATATATATATATATATATATATATATATATATATATATATATATATATATATATATATATATATATATATATATATATATAAGTATAATAAAATAAGAGGTTGCTTCATTTCTCTGGGGGAGCTGGAGCTGGCGGAGAGCAGACTATATATATATATATATATATATATGTAACTGAACACTGCACTATATATATAACCTGCATATATCATATACCATACCTCTTATATGCCTATATATATATATATATATATATAACATAATATATATATGCTGCTGCTGATATATATATATATATATATATATAGAATAATGAATATGCTTTCGTAACTGATGTGAGGGGAGTGTGGAGGGAACACTTCGAAAATCTGCATAACATTGGTAGTAATGAAGAGGTGATAGTGAATGTATGTGGGTTTGATGGTACATGAAGGAATAGGTATTTTGGGGATGAGGTCATTAGTAAGGAGGATGTAATGGGTAGAGTTAGAAAGTTGAAGAATGGTAAATCTGCAGGTATAGTTGAAATTACTGGTGAAATGATCAAGAATGGAGGCGAGATGGTGATTGTGAATGGCAGGAAGGTGGCTGGGGCAATTAAATCATTGTGGATTTAAAGGAACTAAGTCTTGAGTGCGTTAGGGTCTTACGTGATGATATGTTGTTACCTGTGGTAATGTATAGTAGTAAAGTACATTATGTTCAGATGGACAATCTTAGGGGCGTGTTAGGTGTGGGAAGAATTGATAAAATGAGGAATGAACGTATTAGAGAATTGTGTGGTGTGAAGAAAGGGTTAAATGAGAAAATAAATGAAAGTACGCTGGAATGATTTGGTCATGTGGAAAGGATGGATGATAGTCGGTTGGTTAAGTGAATATATAGAGGTGAGTGTGCTGGGAAACGATCGGCTGGGAGACCGAAGGAAAAGGAGGAGAGAAATGAGAGTTTGGCAGAGGTGATAAGAAAGGTGCATAATAGGAGTGAATGGCGAGTGTTTTGCGAGGGGGTGAGGTTGTGGCCCACCTGGGAAAAGGGTTGACCCAACATTGACGAGATGCCATAGTTAGAGTCCTTGAAGCTCTAGAGTGGATTTTCTAACTGCGACGAGTTCTCACTAAAAGATTAAAAGGGGCCTGAAAGGCTAGGCCTCATTTTCGACGTGTGTTATATTCTTCTACTACTTCTCTGTTTCCTGTGCATGTCACCCACCTTATAATAAGTCTTGGGAGAGCAGATGAATAGTATATGATATATATAATATATATATATATATATATATATATATATATATATATATATATATATATATATATATATATATATATATATATTTTTCTTATATATATATATATATATATATATATATATATATATATATATATATATATATATATGTAGTAATTTCCCTCTTGAATTACCACTTGCACTCAGAAGGTTCACTTAAGAAAAAGACTTCTGACAATTTTATTCTGCCCAAAGGGGACTTCTAATACAACGCAAAAAACAGTCTCAGACAAGATACGAGACACCTAAAAGCCGTCAAATCTCCAGTTAGGAAAATACATAATAAAAACATAACTGATAAAATTAATAAAGGTATTAATAATTGGTAATTAATCATATATTTTCATAAAACATATATGGTTGAATGGTTAGCAATCTTTAACATTTAAATAATACTTAAATGACATATTTTAATTAATTTCTTATTACATATAATTATCTGGTTTTATCATGCTTCATGTTTTAATGCTTTGCTTAATTAATACATAATTTTTTATTAGAAGGATAAATATTAATTATACAACATAAAATAATAATAATGGTTCGGACGTACCTCTAAAGGTCATTAATTAAATGCCATACATACAAACTCTTAATCTTCGCTTCAGCTGCGAAAGCTGTCTCCGTCAATTAAATATAAGTTTTTATATTTCTGTAAGTTGTAAATGCAAACACACCGGCTTGATATAATTATATAACATATAAATATATCGGTAGGTATAAATATATATATATATATATATATATATAGATAGAGCATATATATTGCCTAATATATATATATATATATATATAACATATCTTTGCTAATAATATATATATATATATAATATATATATATGAATAAGGGTGAGTGGTGGATTAATTATGATTTACCATAATTGTTTATCTCTAAACCAGGTAAGCTGGAGCAACTACACAAGAAATATTTAATATATATATATATATATATATATATATATATATATATATATATATATATATATATATATATATATATATATATATATATATATATATATATATATATATATATAAATATGTATAGCATATAGCATATAGCCAACCAACGCCTTAGCTGCCAATATAGCAACCTTATGTAACAGCTGCTATGCTGCTCAACATATAACAACCTTAGCAATATATATAGTAACTTAGCAACATAGCAGCAGCCTTAATATGCTGCTGCTGCTGTATATAATATAGCATACATATATCCAGAATGCAGCAGGGTTTATAGACCGTTTAACAACACAAGTCGTCCACAGAAACATCTCAAAACTTTACAAAGGCTGGGTAACTGGGGGCGTCTTTGTACGCACAGTAAGGTCGACTTCGCTATTGCGGGCAGTACAAAGGCCAAACCTGAATTCTTATGCGTCGCGTCGCATTTACAGGAAGAATGTGGGGAATTTTTGGTTCACAGCGACTTGTTCTATTTGTTTAAAATAAAACGTTTATGAGCGTTATTTTGAATCTAATTAAAATGATGGAATACGTTTTTGAATTAAAGGTACTGTAACGTACCACAAAGGTCCCCTCCCTGGGAGAATCTTTACTTAAAGATTGATTTTCAATTAGAATAAGTCGCGTGATTTTCAGAGGAAGTAATAGCTCGAGTGTTAGGAAGAGGCATAGGAGGTCTCGGAAGTAGAGACAATCGTTGGACAGGAGTTGGGGAGCTGGGTCGAGATCTTATCTGAACCAGGTTGTTTAAAGGAGCATCTTCAGGTGCTAGTTGGATACGTACATTAGATGTTGGGATGGCCTGAAGTGGAATGCTTTCAGTTTGCGTGGGTACCTTGGGCATGCACATATTGCAAAGGGAAATATTCTTTTGTCCCAAACGAAATATGCATGAACAAAGAACTATGAGGAAAAAGATCGTGCCGGAAGTTCCTTCCTCCAATATATGGAATGAATTTGATTTGGGGGAAATACGGTGTAAAGGTGCATTGTTTGGTTTAATTGATCCAGTCTTTGATTCCAATGAATTTTCTTTTAAGGTTTGAAACTTAGGGAACAAGACAGAAGAAATGTTAAGGGTGTAAAGCATACGTGAGATAAGAAGTTGAATAAAACGTGATCAGAGTAGGAAATTAAGGAAGAAAGAGTAATGTTCTTCTCTAAGTGAATAGGATTCTTAAACTGAAACTTAGAAGAGATGAAGGCACATCCGTGAGGAATAGTAAAGACATAGTCATAGACATGCTGGATAGAATTGGGTTTCTTAAATCGAAGCCCTAGTTTTTTCTGAAAAAGAAATAAGGGTGAAGTGTCCTAGAGTAACGGTATACGGCTCTATAGATTTATATTCTGCAATAGGGCAGTGTGAAAAGTCATTGGTGAAATTCAAGATTAAAGATAGTAAACAAGATTGATCGTCAATGGAAGCAAACACTTGGGACTGGGGACAAACTGCTAATTGGCCTAAATGTCTACAAAGATCATGTGCTGATTCTTTAAGGTAAGTGTATTTCCGATTACCGTAATTCACAAAGAAGTAATTATTAGGGTCGTTGTACATAACTCGAACTAGAGATTTGTTTAAAGGAAGGTGGGTAGGAAAAGATATTAGTTTATATGAGACGAATTTCTCTATTGAGATAAAAGGAATTAAAGTGATTAGTTCATAGGGGCTAGCTGCAGATTGGATAGTCCAAGAGTAGGTTAAGAAGGTTTGATATGTTTTTGTTTCTAGAGGAATGACTGTGTGTAGTTTAGTCTCTTTGTTCATTTCTAGTACAAAAGGCAATAGGAAGATGGGAGAAAAAAGTTGCGAGTTTGTTATTTTGTTTTTGGCGAGTTGGAGTGAATTTATCACCAATTGGTGGATTTGATGTATGTTATGAACAGTTTGTTCAATTAGATTTATTAACGCCCTGATGCTTCCTATTTGGTTTATTATATTGTGCGTAGCACTTAGACTACTTTGAAATTCTATTAATTTTTGTAAGCTATCCCTAAAGTTTATTAAAGTACGAGTATTCACTTTCAACTGTTCCTTTAGTTCAGTAATCAATAAGTTTGAAGTAGAGGCATAATTACCTAAGATGTTGATTTTCTTTCGAAGTAGTTTCACCTGTTTGTCTGTAGCCGTACCAAAAAGAATGTTGAGGACGTCTCCTCCGAACTCGAAAGCGGCTCGTTTCTTTTTTGATCGTGCTGAGATCCAAGGCAGTTCACTTACTTCGTTCAGTTTCTGGGCTAGCACTTTTACTCGAATGGTCATAAGCTTGAATTCCCATTGATGAGCCCTTTGATGTGTTGACACATTTAGAAACATGGTTTCGAACGATGGTAAAAATGATTCTTTAACGTTGTTTACTAGTTTAGTCGTCTTGATGATTGTTTCTTTAATGTCTGGAGGACATTCTAAAGAGATAACTAGATCGAGGTATCCTTCTATGAAGTTAACTTCTCCAGTACGATACAGAACTAAACCAGGTAGAATCTTTGTTTCTTCTTTTTCATTTATGAGGTTGCTTTGGCATGTTGATACGATGATGAGTAGCAACAAAGCAGCAAAGCTGGTGTTCCAAAATTCATTTCTGAAATATTTATACTTTATACTTTTCTTGTTGTGATGAATTACAAGGGTCCGCCTAAGTTATGTTTGAGAGGTTAACAGTTTTATTGAATGTGGTTGAGGTAAAGCGTATCGCCGCGTTTTGTTAGTTAACTGAAACGAAAGTGGGTTTTCGTGTTACTGTAGGTGAATCCGAGTTTAGTAGAATTAATATCTAATTGTAAGAGTTTTTTTTAACTCAACGTTATATACTATTTTAATACTTAGTTGTTTACTTACTAGTTAATTTTTTATTAGTTGCTTACTTACTAATTTAGTTTTCTATTACTTACTTACTTACTCGTTACTTATTTTTTTTTTTTTTTAAATAGAAAAGGGTTTTTGGTTTTTTTTTTGTATTTATTTTTTTGTATTAAAAAATTGCTGTCCCCCCCCCCCTTATTCTGAGAGTGAAACATATTTTTAAAAGGTTTCTTTATATAAAAAATGAGTAAAAACTAGAACTGAATTAATCTATTCTAAGATCTATCGAAACTACATCTAAATTCTAAGATTAGAGTTCTTATGAATATGTATTAATCCCAACTAATTCTCTTAAAATATACTAATCCAAGCTAATTTTCTTAAATTTATGACGATCGTCACCTAATCCAGTCTAATGGTTTTCCTAATCCACTAAGTATTTCTTAACTAAGGAAAAAAATTTTTTTTAGTACAGACGCGAAGCGAAATGTACTTTCATCATGTTCTTAAAATTAAAAGTATCCTTCTTAGACTAGCAGAATAAGAAGAATCCATTCTACAAACTAAAAGAATTTTCTCTTAAATCTAGGAATATACAAAGTATATACAAAATTGGGATGAACTAGTAACCAGGAGGCAAATACCAAGTTTTCCCTCCTCGGACTGTGGTGTTCAAATCCAATTCGACAGGCGGAAGCTGGACAGGAGTCTTCGCTGTAGTCTCCGTGTTGTCACTTGCCTCGGGCTGTTGCTGTAAAGCTTGTTCCTTCATCCTTGTTTGACTTCTGGTTACTCGGGGTGTAGAATCTCTAGGACCAGTGAACAGATTATGGGGCCGGTAAGAGGGGTCCTGTTTTCTGTTATCTGGGATGAATTCCTTAGGAGATGAATCTACGACCGCGGGAATGGGGTAGTGGCCATCTTTCACTGGGGAAATTGGAGATTTCACAGGGGAATTTGCTCTTGGAGGGGTTCCACCATAGGCTCCATACACCTCACCTTCGTGTGCTGGTGGCTCTCGAAGAGTTTCTTGAACAGGGTTTTCTAGGGAAATCTCTTGCTGAATAGGGGATAAAGATGGTCTAAACTCTTTTCTCCGAACCGCAGGGTTGGAGGGAGTTTTTGGGAAGTCAATTTTTGGAGTGGAACACTTAAATTCCCTGTCTGGACGCGCTCTTCCGACAACTACATCGCTGTATCTTCTTCTTTCTACAATCTCATCGCTAATCTTCTTTCTTCGACGGGTTTATTTTCTCTTACGGGTCCACCGGGGTCGTTGTTGCACTGGAGTCGAATGGCTCCAAGAATTCGTACTACTCGGTACCGGCTGAGGTGGGGGAATAGAGTAAGAGTTGTAGTATTCTTGCTGAGTTTGTGGTGGAAGGGGAATTGGGAAGTAGCTGTGTCCGGACTGAATTTGTGGCGTTATGGGAATTTGGAAAGAATATTGGAAGAACGCTTGATCGTGGAGGAGGAAGTTTTTTCCACTTCATCTCTTCTTCCTATTCTTCGTCTTCTTCTGCGTTCTTTCGTCTTCTTCCTCCTCTTCTCCTCTTTCTTCTTCTTCTTCTCTCTCAGAAGGGACTCCTGGGTCGCTTCTCTGTTGTCTTTCCTCAATTCTTTCCCTTTTTTGTTCTTTGGAGCTCAACATTTCTTCCACTGCGTGGGGATTCCAAACTTCATCGTTCATAAAGTCAAAATGTGACTCGGTGAACTTTTCTGCTGGGACCACCTTAACGTTGTCTACATGGACAGGGAAGGTTCGGCCTGATTAAACAATAACCATCAGTTTTGTTTTGGTCCTACTTAAACATTGGACAATATATATGGCCCTTCAAACTTGGCACATAACTTCGAACTTTGATGGGGCTTTTTGACTGCTCTAACGAAAACGTAATCTATTTTGAACTCTCTTTGCTTGGCCCTTTTATGCTGTTGCTCCAAAGTTTTTGTGGTTTCCGCTTCTAAACTTCTCTCTAGCAAATCTCTTACATAATCCGAATTCCTCTCTACTATCGTATCTACTTCATCCGAAATGAATCTCATTTTCTCCGTCGTCTTATTCACAAATGGTGATACATAATCAGGCATCTCGTAAGGGAGCTTTTTTATGTATCCATGCAAGAAGAAATAGTGGGGAGAAGACCCTATAGATCGATTATACGCGGAATTGATAGCGATTTTGGGCAAAGCTAAGGTATTTATCCCAGTCTCGTGATTTGCATTCACGGTAATGCCGCAAGAAAATTCATATCAGCATTTAATTCTTCTACAACGACCATTTGGGAGGCTTTGTAAGGCAAAATTTCCACCTTTTCTTTATCTCCACGCCTTAACAGAAGTCTTTAAATCCTGGCTCGTAAATTCCAAGGCATTGTCAGAGACAAGCAGTTGAGGAGCACTATGTCTACATATGACCCTCTCTTGCAATGCTCTGGCACATTCCTCGCTCGTTCTGGTCTTGCAAGGCACTAATTCGACATACCGTGTCAAGACGTCGCGAAATACTAAGATGTATTTGGCTCCTGATCCTGTACAAGCGGAATTTTCCAATACTGTCAACATGAACGCGTGAGAAGGGTGTGTACGTGCAATGGCCATCGATTGATCTCTGCTGTAGGAGGTCTAGGACCCTTAGTTCTAGCGCATGACACACATTGACTACAATATTCCTTAACTAACTTTTGAATACCAGGGAAATAGTATTTTTCTTCTACCCTCTTTTCAGTTCTTTGCTGACCTCCGTGTCCGCTAGCTAGTGAAGCGTGGCACTGGTCTATCACACTGTAAATCATACTGTCCGGAACTTGTACAAGATAGGGTTTTGCTTGCATAGCGTAATGTAAGATGCCTTTTATTAAGATGTGTGGATGTGTTCTGGGATTCTCTTTGGCCCATTTTACTAATTTTCCTACACGGGGACATTTCTCTTGTTCTTTGATGAAATTTTCCCGACTCAAAGCGAAATCTATTCGAGGTAACTTTTCTGTTCTTTCTGCTTCCTTAACCAGGAACCACATTAGATTGCGGATCCTACTCATGAATAGTCTGGGCAAACATTACTTCTTCCTCTTTTATAATACTATGGTGGGTGAGAAATGCTGTTTACCAGTAATTCCATCTATGCAACCGGCCGGTCTGCTGCTTATTTCTAAAAATAAAGCAGAGAGGTCGGTTGTCAGTGATGATAGTGACTTTGTAGCCGAAGATGGTGTTCTTAAACTTTTGCAAGCAGAACACCACGGCTAAACATTCCTTTTCGATCGTATCATAGTTTTAGACACCTCACTCCTCTGAGTGTTCCCGGGACACGAAAGATTAAATGGTTTCTCTTTCCTCATCGTCATTGGTACAATACACTTCCTCCTATTCCGTAAGTTACTGTGGCAATCTGTGTTTCACAAAGAATTCTTTGCTGTAATCAGGGAAAGTTAGTTGTGGCTTGCCACCACTAAATTTCTCTTTCTAAAGTGTCCGAAAGCTTGGTTGTTGTCTTTCGTCAGAGGAAAGGGACATTCTTTCTTGTATCAAAATCGTACAAAGGTTTGCTAACCGCGGAGAAGTCCTTTATGAGGAAGCGAAAATAAGAGAAGAAACGTCAAGTAACTCTGTGTCTCCTTACATTCGTAGGAGGGACAAAACTCTTCATTGTTTCTACCTTGGCCGGATCCGGGCTAATTCCATGTCTCCTATCTTGAATCCTAAGTACAAAACGGAGATTGGTAGGAAGCTACACTTGATAATTTTTATTCTCAGCTTAATTTTCTCTGAAAGCGGCGGCACTTTCTCAAATTTTCAAAAGTGTTCGGGCACGTTCCTTCCTAGCACCAAAACGTCGTCTAGGTAAACTTGTGCTACAGGCCCTAGCAAGTGGTTTAAGGCCATAGTCATTGTACGAGCATAGACACTTGGGGCGTTTCGTGGGCCGAACATCAAGCGAGGTGGGACACCAAAGGGCCCTTTTCCTTGGTCCTAAATGCCATCAACTTTTGTCGTCTCCTGCTTCTATCTCTAAGGGCGTGTATGCATGCCAATAAATCTACTGAAGTTTAAATACGGTATTACCCCTGGGATGTAAAAATCTCTCGATTGAGGCAGAGGAAACACGTCCTGAATGCTATGGGAGTTGAGGTACCTGTAATCCAAACACACTCTAGGTTTTGTACTGTTCTTTTTAGCCACCACGAGTAACGGGGACGAATGGGGGCTGTAACATGCTTTGATGTACCCCTTCTTCAGTGCTGAATCGGTGAAATCATCGATGTCCTGCAGGTACCGGTGCGGTAATCTGTACTGTTTACGAAAGATGACCTTAGGGGCATCAGGTAACAGCTCAATCTTAAATTTCTGAAGCGGGCAGACTGGGACAGCATCATCATCTAGTGCCAATACGTCATGGTAGTCCATGAGGGGCTCTAGCAATTCCTTCAGATACTCTGGCTTTTCGAGAAGACAGTTCTCCGCATCCTCTTTTGACATCTTCTCTTCAATGGTTTCTTTGTATACTCGCCTTAACTCTGTCTTCGTATGACGCTTTTGAGCAATTTTGGTGGCTAACAGGGGAATTAGCAGAAATCTAAGTGTTGGGGTGTGTGGTGGTTTTTGTGTGGTGTGTGGGGGGTTTTGTTCTCTTGGGTGTCTCCTTGTTGCTGGTGGCTGTGCGCGTCCTCGCCCTGTCTGTTGTCTAGAGTGTTATATTTCTGGATTTATCTGCCGCTTGGTGTTGTCGTCGGGTTCTAGAGTGTCAGCGTTTACGGTTTGATTGTTGTTCAAGTAGAGTATGAAGATTACTGATTTGGGGGATTGTTGTCTAGCTTGGGTCTTAGGTTGATGTTATGTGTAGTATGTTATCTGTATTTGTAGGATAGTGGAACTGTTGTGTTGATGCCTCACCGCGGTGTGGTTACAGAGTGTGGTATTGTGCTGAGTTTATGCTATTACGGTCGTCGTTTGTGGTGTAGATTTGGAGTCTGTGTCAATTGAGAGTGCATTCTGGTGCTGCTTGTGGTGGTGCGCGATTCTTAAATATCATTCTTGTGTATTTGCCTAGTTTTGGTGTTCGGGTAGTTTAGTATATTTGTCCGCAGTGTGATTGACGGTGAGGGTTGGTTTCTATGAATACTAGTTCTTGCGTAATTATGTGTGTTGGCGGTTTGTGTTAAATTTGAGTTCGTTGTGTGGAGAGTTCCTTTCTATCAGAGTGCAGTCTATTAAGTGTGCCAATTTGCTTGCTTGTCGGTTCATGCGCTTCTTCGTGATATCTGCGCGATAAGGCGTTCTGGGATGATTTGGTCGCGAAATTTTCGTTATTGTGCCAAATCTGAAGGTGAGTTGTGTCTTGTTAGTTTTGGTGATGCCTGGCCCTTCTCGTGGGTATGCGAGTGCGCGTGTGCGATTGAGTTGTAGGGGTTGGTGTTTTGGGTGTGTTGTGCGTATTGTTGGAGCGTTTGTCCTCTGTATTCGTGGTTGTTGGCTTGTTCGCGCGGTTTTGTCCGGAGCTGTGGTCCTTGGTCTCGTGTAACTAGTGGATATCTTGTTCTTGCGCGTGTTCGGAGTTGCAGGACTTGTCCGCGATCGTCGTTTCTAGGTGTCTAGAGGTCGGACGTTGGCTCTTGCCTATTCGGAGAGCTGTGCGTTGCGCGCTCCTTGTGGTTTTATGTTGGGGGAGCGATACAATGATGACTTTGGGGTGTGGTTTCTCGTAAGGATATCTGTGAGGTGTGTCATGAGGTGTCTCTGTTGGTTGCGTGGTGAGCGTTTTTTATACTGGTACCTAGGTGCGTGCCGCGGTCCCTGGAGTTGAATATTATAGTGCCTTATTACGTCGTTGTCGTTATCGGTGTTGTGTGTGGTTATATCGTTGCGAGAGGTTGTGCCTTTGCCCTTTATCTGAGAGGAAGTATATGCTTATGTGCCGCGGGCCTGGTGCGGGTGGGTTTTATTCGAGGAAAGGATTGTGGTGTTTTTTGGAGAGTTCCTTGAGTTTTGCTTGTGCGTGTCGTGCCTGTTCGTTAGGGGTGTGGTTTGTCCCTCGGGCCCGGGCAATCGGTGTCTTCCTGGGTGTGGTCCTGTTTTCGTGTGGATTGTCGTTCTTATTTGTGTCGTGTTAAGATTGTTCTTCTATTGCAGGAAGAAGGTCTCTGAGGCGCTAAATAATTCTGGTTGTTGGGTGGTGTGGCTGGCTTAGGAGAGTGAGATCTTGGAGATTGGTCTATGCGTGTTGTCTTCTATCTTTTTCCTTGATAGTTTACGAGTTGTGTTGTGTGGCGAGAAGAATGTGTAATGTTGTTGTGCGAGATGAGTTAGGTTATTAGTGGGTGAGATGCATATTAATCGGTTGCTGTTATCGGTGTTATATGGTTAGAATAGGTTCCAAACTGTGTTGTCTCGGCATCGTAGCAGTCATGCGCTATCTGTTGTTTTGAGAGGTGATGTGGGAGGGTTATGAGTTGTTGCTTTCGGTTGGTCGATTGCGAAGGTTGGATTAGATCTGGTAGTCTTCTTCCCGTTGGTGTATATCAGCGCGGTGTGGGTGATTGTGGTGTTGCGGCGGATTTTGTGGTGGTGTGTGGGGGTGTGTGGGTGGTGTTGTGGGTGTTGTTTTGGTTGGGGTTGGTTTTGGTTTGGTGTTTGTGGGTCCTTCTGTATGTTGCGCTTATCGTAATTGTCGTGTGTGTGCTTGATCGTGTGTAGTGTTTAGGTCTTTGTGTAAAGTGTTCGTCTCTCTTTTCCAATTGCTGGTGGAGCGCGCGCGCGGGCGTGATATTACTGATTTCATCGTGTGATCCAGTGTCAACCAAAACTTTTGGTCTCGCTCCATACTAGTCCCAACGTTGGGTATAGGTGTGATGTGGAGCTTTATGTGAGTTAGGTTGGTATTCATGCGTTATGTGTTGTTTTGTGTGATAAGAGTTGTTCGTGCCTTGAGTGATATGGTGTTATGGGTTGTCTGTGCAGGTTGCTGGAGCTTGTGCTTTTTGTCGTTTTCTGCTCTAGACTGTGTCTCTGATTTGTGCGTGTGGTCTGATCTCTGTTGGTGTTGTTAACTTGTTTCTTGTGTTCACACGTTATCGTCCTCTCGTGCCGCGAGCGTGTGTCTCTTTAGTGGTTGCTTCTCTTAGTCGGGTCTTAGTTCAGAGTAGTGAGATTAAGTTGGTTCTCCTTCATGACATCCATCACCAATCTGTGTTGCTCTGAGCTGTCTGTTTCATCACGTTGCTCAAGTATAGTTCTTCTGTGGTCTCTGCGTGTTCTCATATTATGTTAGCGTTCTTCTTGCCGTTTGGTCATTACGCTTCCGGAGTGTTGCTGTGGGCTTGTTGAGCCGTTGGCTTTGTGCCTTGGGTCGTTGGTATATAGATGTAGATTGCCTGTGTGTTTCCTCGGTGCGCGTTGGTTAGCTGTGTATAGACTGTTGCGTGTCCGTGTGTTCTGCGTGCTTTATTCTTTGTGGTCTTTTCGCATTGAGTGCTGATTGCGTTGCGTATTGTGTATTGTGGGTGATGAGCGTGCGAGAGGTGTGCGTGTGGTGTAAGGTGTCGTTCGTTCGTGATGTGTGTTGGTTGTGTTGGGTTTTGTGCGGTGTTTGCGTTGTTCCCGTTCTACAATTAGGTTCGACCCCTCGATGATATGCCTACAATTCTCGCAATAGGCAAATTCCCAGCGTTTATGCTTTTGTGACGGGTAGAGTGAGCCCATTGTCTCTAGAGAAAGGTTATTTGAGCTGACCACAGGAGTGTGCGTGTTATCTCTTTGGGTCGGAGCGAGTGCTGCTTTAAGTGCCTTGATGATTCGTGGTGTGGTATTTGCGCGTATGAGCTCCGTTCCCTTCCAATTTCTTGTCTTTGCTTTTGAAAGAGTATTAGCTTTCTGGGTTACGGTGTCATTCGTTCCTCCTGGTTAGAGTGTAGAGCGTGGTGTCTATCTTCCTGTTCCGTGTGTTTGGGGCGCTGGTATCTCTCGATACCGTTGTGGTCTATATAAGTTGTCTTCTGTTGGTATTGTGTTGTCCTGTGTTGAATTATAGGAGATCGGGGTCGCAAACTCTTCTGTCTATTGTGTTGCGCGATTCGCTCTGTGTCCAGGAAGCGGCGCTGATTGTGGTGCGGGGACTCACTTGTTGCCTTTTGTGGGCGTATTTTGGGCCTCGATCTTTTTATAAGCTTGTTGGTGTGTGGCTGGGTTCATGTTGAGAGATTTGAGTTTAAGCTTTCTGTATCGAATGTGTGTCATTTGGTTAAGCTGCATCGTCTATCAGAGGAGAGACGTCTGCTATTTGAGGATCTTTTCTCGGTTGAGATCTTCTCCGTGATGGTCTTGTGGTTGTGTTTCTATTACCTGCTTTTGTGTTTGAATTTGTAGAGTCGTTGTGCCTTGGAAGCCAAAGAGTTTGGTTATATGCGTTCTTCTTTTGTGTTGTTTAACATTGTCTGATTTCATTCTAGATCGTTAGATGGTCGATCTTTGGTGATGGGGGTTTGTGGGGGGTGGGTGGTGTTGTGGTTTGTGGGTCGCGAGTAACGTCTTGTGTTGTGCTTAGAGTGCTAAAGCTCGATATTAAGTATTGTATAGATTGTGATTTCTTCCGTCTGCCTCTTCTGTACTCTAGAGAAGTCCCAACATAACTCGAACATCGTTTTCTTCTCTGCCGCTGTAGAAAAGTTTTTAACTGGGCGAGAAAATCTTCTAATCTGGTTGAATTTTGAAAACTATTTCTCAGGAGAACGTTTTTTTCTGGCCTCTGCTTGTTCTGAATCGAATGATTGGCCAGACTTTGCAAAAGTGATCTTTTTGACTTTGCGAGTTTTAGTGGGAACTAAGCATTCTAGCTTTGTCATTCAAGAGAAGTGACGAAGTCTTGGATAATAAAGATTTCATTTCCACGTTCGTTGTGTTTTAAGTATGTTTTGCCAAATTATATTTCAGGAATTTTCGGAAATCGTTTGAGTTATATAGCGGTGTTAAACAGATTAGTTGGGTTATATAGGGGGACTCCAATTTGGTTGTGGAGGTGCAATATGGAGTATCCTTGGGTCGCACACTCTCGGTAAGGTGTGGTTGGTTGATTGCATGGTGTATTGATGTACCGTAAGGTGGCACGCCTGTATAATAGAGAGGTTGGGGCATCGTCCCCGTTGGTAAGAACCCGTATTTGATTGTTCTGTCCTGCTTGGATGGTGACCTTCGTGTGGTGTTTCCTCCATTAACTCCTCCGTGATGGGCGGCGTGTTTGTTTGTGAGCGGCGTTATGCCCCACAGTGGGTTTTGGACGATCCTATTGGCTGTGGTTCTGGAGCGTTTGGGGACCCGTCGGGTCCCATGGGAGGTGTTCGGTATTTCGCACCCTCCCACTTGCTTTTTCATTGAGTTTGAGTTTTTGCGAATCCACCTCCAATTTCTGCGAATTTTCCTTTTAACAGTAGTGAGGGTCAACAGTAGCAGGCTTTAGCTGTAGATTCAATGTGTTGTCCAACGCAACCGTTTTTTGCATATATGGTGGAGTTTCGACCCGTGGGGGAGGTGCTCCTCCCTTACTACCTGGGATGTCTGGCTAAGAAGAGCGGTGTAGGGGTTCTGAACTGGCCCTTGGGTCCGAATAGAGTTAGGGAATATTGGGGAAGCCCTAGGTGGGTGGGATTGTTTGCCCTGCCTTCTTGGGTTATGGTGCGTTTCATCTTCCGCCCCCCCCCCTCCGTGCGGGGTACTGGATGTTTATGTCCTTTCGTCATTACTACCTCATTCACTTCAAGATTTCTCATTATCTCTCTCTTCGTCAGCAGCAAACCCGTCTTATCTCTTATGCTGCTAATAATCCGGTTTCTCCCGCCATTATGTTTGTTGTTTTCGTTAATCACAATATAATGCAACCATATGTTGTACCCTATTTTGGTTTTGGTATGCTTAGACTATCTCTACTGTATACGTCTTTAATTACAGCAAGTGTCCAACTAGTTGTTGGAAGTTTTGTAAATGGTTGCTGCCGAGCCTTCGTTTTGGCTACTACCTATGAGTGCCTCTAGGTATAAAATATGTAATATGTAGGTAGTCTATATGATATATAGTATATATATTATATATAAATATATATATATAATATATATATAATATATAATAATATTATATATATAATAATATATATATATATATGTTTTTTAGGCCGGGTGCACGTTGAGTGTAAAAATATTCGAGGGGACCCTTACTAGCTGAATAGTATTAGTTATATTATATATATATATTATAATAGGTGTATATATATATATATAAATATATATATATATATATAGTATTAGTATATAATATATATTATATATTATTATAGATATTTAAAATTTATGTCAGCACGAGAATATAAAATCATAGGAATCACCTCCTAAAATATAAAAACTGCCGTGTACACTTAAAACATTAAGACAAAAAAATTGGGAGAAATTCTATAAAATAATGGAGGCCTTTCTGTGCATTAGCACTTTAGTTTCGAACAGATTTAACAAGATGCGCAGCCAAAATTGGTATTAAAAAAAGAAAAATATTAAGAACCATTAGCAAGAGTGTCAGTGGAGTGAAAGAAATTGGTGGTTGATAACATTCCATTTGTTATGCGGCGAAAGAAGCTTTTTTTAATCACTTTTTTAATATATGCACAAGAACAGGATCTCAAACTCATTTCCCCTCTGTCAAAACATTAATATGTTGATTTTTAGAGATATATATTAAATTAATGTTCCAAATGAGTTACGTTTTTAAAATTGATTTATGATCTTTTACGGATGATCTCGAAGTTTTAGCACTGACGACAGGGTTAAGATCTACTTCTAGTTGCTTCGAACAAGGGCAGAAATGTCTAGGATTATCATCCCCAAATCAATATGCGATGTTGGTAGGAAATACGTCTTGTCATTGATCAATTGGACTCACCGATAATATGAGAGGACAATATGAATCACATTTTATTAGAATAAACACCCGCCATGGGCAGAGCAAGAGCAGAGTTTGCGGAAACACCTGTGTTTCTAAGAAGTGCACATAATTTAAGTAAGTATTTTTTAACAGGTCTAACATCAGGAAGGGAGAATCTTAATATATTCATGGAAACTATTACTAGGAACATTAATATAAGAAACAACAGGAGAGGCCCGTGCCTCACCAGACGATCCCTCATACAAAGCTTTTTTAGCTTTAAGAAGTGCTTTGTTAATAATATACATGGGGTAGCATAAATCCCGAAAAATACCTTTAATGTTTGCTAGTTCATTATCTAATTTATTAGAACTACAAAGTCTGTAGGCTCTAAGGAATTGCGAAGACAAAATATTTAACTTCATATTAACAGAATGTTCAGAGAACCAATTTATATAAGAGTTTACATGTGTCTTCTTTTATATGTTTTGGAGGGGGAAATGAGGTTGGATGCTGTTTTGTGCAATATATTAAAAAGTGATAAAAAATGGCTTCTCTTCGCCGATAACAAATGAATGTTTCAACCAACCAATTTTTTCACTCACTGACACTTTGCTATGGTTTTAATATTTTTTTAATTTTGGTGCGCATGTTGTTAATCTGTTGAATAAAGTGCTAATGCACAGAAAGGCCTCCATTATTTTATAGAATTTCTCCCATTTTTTTTGTCTTAATGTTTTAAGTGTAACGTAGTTTTTATATTTTAGGGGTGATTCCTATGATTTTATATTCTCTGTGGTTATACAGATTTTAAATATATATATATAATGAGTATATATATGTATAATATAGTTGAGTAATATATACTATATTGATTTGTGTTTATATGTATATGATATTATATTATGAGTATGTATATTAGTATGATTATAGTGTTTTGTTGTGGTGTAGGGTGGTTGGTTTTTGTGTTTTCTGTGTGTGGGTTTAGGGTGTTGTGCGTTATAGGATAAATATATTTATATATTAGTTATATACAATGTTCGAATAAATAGTTTTGTAGGGGTGCCCAATATTCAACCAACAGTGTCAAACTGGTGGAAAACTCAAAAGAAAAAATGTTGTCCGCTGATCTCGTATGCTACTACTACTACTGCTCAGATTCTCTCTTTTACTACTATGCGATGTTTAGGGCACCAAGCTGAGGTGTTCTAAACAGAAAATCTTCATAAATTTTTTCCAAAATTAACTGGTCTCCTATATATATATTATATATAATTATATATAATATATTATAATATATATATATTATATTATTATATAGATATATTATATATATTATATATATAATATAATTATATATATTTATATATATATATATATATTATTAGTATAAGTTTTAGTGACTATCTTAATTGTTAATTAGAGTTTGGGAATGGGTTCTTCCTCACGGCTGAACCTGAGTCGGAAGATATAGGGGTTATTTAATCTTTTGGGTTACCTCGTCACTAGGGTATTAACAAATATATAGTATATGATATATATATATATAAGTATATTATATATATTATATATATATTAAATTAACTGGTCTATACCTATATATATATATATATATATATATGACTAAAATTATTTATCACTTAATTCTAACCCCCCCGTATGCAAGTTTCCCAAAAAAAATATATCAATCTTATGTCAGCTTAGACACACACATACAAGCATATAATATATATATAGTATTGTATATATATATATGAATATATAGTATAGTATATATATATATATTATATATATAGTAGTATGTATATTAAAGGTGGCTTTGGAAAGCTTTAAAAGAAAGGGAAGAAGAGAAGGTTAAGTTTATAGGAATTTTTTCCGTTGGTCGCAATGGTGCTGCTTTAATGTATTGTCGCGTGGTTGTGGACCTTTGAGCAAAATTTTATGATCAACGGTGCGTGCTAACACGCCTTATTGCGTCAATCGGTTAAAAGTTCGATTTTCGTCGTCGTGACTCCACCTTTGCGATTTCGTTATAAACGCTCTCGCTCAAATTCCGACAAAAACGAACAATTCGTGAGTCAGTGGCTTGAAATTCCCTCCTTGGTTCTTCTCTGACTTCCACACTTTTCAAACGCTGTTGCCAGGTTAAAGAAAAAGAAAAAGAATGAAGAATGAAGGAGATAGAAGAATATAAGAGAATTAATTTTTTATCTCTCCTCTGTCCCTCTCAATCTTAGTTTTCCTAAATATGTAAATTAGCTATGTGTCGTTACATTCAATTATGGCATTCATTAGTACAATTTTGAATAAAAATGAGGACAAATTAATTAGTTATGGGTTAATTTAATGGTAAAATAATGTTTTCTAACCAGTAACACTCTGGTTTCAACAAAGGAATAATGATAACGAAAGGAAACCTTGAATCATCCTCTTTAACCTTCTACTATTAAGTAATGAAGATAAGTACTAAATAATAATAATAATAATATATAATAATATAATAGATAAAATAATAATAATAATAAGACTAATACAGAATCTGTTTTTCAGACAATATTACATACGGCTATAATAAGAGGTTTAATGACAATGAGAAGGAAACCCTTGGAATCATCCCTTCTTTAACCTTTATTAATGCAAATAATAGGAAATAATAATAATAATAAGTAAATAATAATAATAATAATATATAATAATAATAATAATATAATAATAATACTAATCAAAGTTCTTTTTTCAGACAATATTGAGGCATCGGCTATAATAATGGTTAATGACGATGAAAGGAAAACCTTGAATCATCCTCTTTAACCTTTATTATGCAAATAATAGGAACAATATATAATAATAATAATAATAATAATAAAATTGTGAAAAAAAATTTATTTGCTTAAAAGATTCGTTGGCCAACTTATTATATTATTTTCTATATCCCTAACTACTACTAATTAATTTTGAAGGTTAGTATATATATATATAGTATAGATATTATATAATATATATGTATATTTATATGAATATATATTATATATAGTATATATATATATATATATTATAATATATAGTATTATAAAATAATAATAATTACTTGATCCCAGAATATATATATTTAATAGTATTATATATATATCTAATATTAATATATAATATATAGTATATATATATAAGTGTTTTTAGAGTAGAATGGTAATCTGATTTTTGATCTGATTATATGCTGTCTGCCTTACTGGTGCGTTTCCGCAACGCTTCTTGGCCCATAGATGGTGTCTTGGGTGAGCAAATAGGCTGCGGCCTGGTGGCACGAACGATGGTCAAACTTTGAATGTGCGTTCCAAAAGCACGGTTCATAATCCGAAGCAAGAGAAGCCAAACTTGTAGTAATTTCCCTCTTGAATTACCACTTGCACTCAGAAGGTTCACTTAAGAAAAGACCTTCGCTGACAAGTATTTTTCTGCCCAAAGGGGTATTTCTAATAAACATAAAGAGACACAGTCTCAGACAAGATACGAGACACCTAAAAAGCGTCAAATCTCCGGTTAGGAAAATACATAATAAAACATAACTGATAAAATTAATAAAGGTATTAATAATTGGTAATTAATCATATATTTTCATAAAACATATATGGTTGAATGGTTAGCAATCTTTAACATTTAAATAATACTTAAATGACATATTTTAATTAATTTCTTATTACATATAATTATCTGGTTTTATCATGCTTCATGTTTTAATGCTTTGTTTAATTAATACATAATTTTTATTAGAAGGATAAACATTAATTATACAACATAAAATAATAATAATGGTTCGGACGTACCTCTAAAGGTCCTTAATTAAATGCCATACATACAAACTCTTAATCTCCGCTTCAGCTGCGAAAACTATCTCCGTCAATTAAATATAAGTTTTTTATCTCTGTAAAATTGTAAATGCAAACACACCGGCTTGATATAATCATATAAATATAACTATATCGTAGGTATGAATATATATTATTATATATATATATTATATATATATATATGTATATATATTAATATAATATAATATATATATATATTATATAATATATATATATATAGGAAGAATAAGGGTGAGTGGTGATTAATTATGATTTTACCATAATTTGTTTTAGATTCTCTAAACTCAGCGTAATATGGAGCAACTACACAAGAAAATATTTAATATATAGTATAAGATTATATATTATATATATATATTTAGTATATATATATATATATAGTATATATATGATAGTATATAATATGATATTAATATATATGATATATAATATAGTATATAAGAAAGTAGAAGGGTTTATAGACCGTTGCACAATCACAAACGTCCACAAGCATCTCAAGCAGTGTTACCAAGGCTAGGAGGTAACTGAGGGCGGTCTTTTGTACAGCTTGCAAGAGTCGACTTGCGCTTTTGCAGCGTACAAGCCAAACCTGAAATCTTTATGCGTCGCAATTTTCAGGAAGGAATGTGGGGGAAAAGTTTGGTTCACGAAGCGACTTGTTCTAAATTGTTTCAAAAATAAAACGTTTATGATGTTATTTTGAATCTAATTAAAATGATGGGATACATTTTTGAATAAAAGGTATCTGTAACGTACCCATATATAGTATATATATAATATAATATTATTAGTATATTGTATATTATTATATATAGTATATAATTATATATTATATATATTAGTAGTATATTATAGTTATATAGATTAATATATATGAGTATATTATCATATAAGATAATTATACATGCCGCACCATTTGTTATAGCAGCACTCCCAAAAAAGAAAAAAAAGTAAAAGTAAATGAAAAATTAACAAACAAAAATAATAAAAATAATAATATACTGTTAAATATTATATATTATATATGTTTATATAAGTAATATGATTATATATATATATATATATAGTATATATGTATATATATATAATATGATATAATATATAATATATATATATTAATTATATACCGTATATATATAGTTTATAAGGTGGGATGGTTTAAACCATTGGTTTAAACCATTGGTTTAAACCATGGTTTAACCCACATAAAAGAACCAATGGTTTAAACCATAAAAATAAAGCCATGCATAAAATATTTAAAAATGTATGTATTAATGGTTTCTTTAGCATGTTAACATGATAACGTAAATTTTTCAATCGAGAGTAACTGAAAGGCAATAAAAAATTTTCTGCTGATTTTATATTATGTGAGGAATGATTATAGTATTATATATGTATATAGGAACAATATATATAATATATATATATATATAGATATATATATTATATATATATATATATAATATATATAATATATATATTATATATATTATATATATATATTTATATTATATATAATTTTGTAAATTTAAACATTTTAAGACATGATTCTTGTTTCGAGCTCTTGAGGATTTTATTTTCTACCCCATCGATGCCACATTTTAAAAGATTATAATAAACTCATTTGTGGAATGTGTGGCCACAGCATCAACCAAGCTTGAAGGCAATGACTGTTAACTAAGTGATGATGTTTATATTTTGAGAAAATATGAATATGGAGCTAAAACGGCTTAATCCACCACTCAGGCAGACAAGATTTTAAAACAAAAGTAAAAAGGAGGTATCATCAGGTAGTAACAGAAGCTCACTTATTGGAAATATATTTTTAAACCCAAAGGATATCAGAACCACAGTACTTCCAGAGGGATGAAGCTAATTCTAAAAGCGTGAATTTATGGAAAAAATTAAGACAAATTCTCCTCCATTTCATAAAAGTTAACTATTTGGTGAGTCTCTGTTGTCAGCAGTGACTCCTTCAGTCTTGGTACAGGATCTCTCAAAGAAAAATAGATGAGAAGGTCATATATATAAATAATAAGCATATTGTCAGCAACTTCATCAACTGCTAATGTTGAAAGGGTATTTCAACTTTGGACTTGTGCACAGCAACATTAAAAATAGGTTGGGACAGTTAAAGCAGGGAAATTAGTTTTTGTATAAAATTCTTAATGATAATTTTCAGTTTCGATTTTTAATGATGAATCTCTCTCTCTCTCCTTCGTCTCCTCTCTCTTCGTCTATATAATATAAGTATAATATATATATTATATATATATATATATTATAATATATATATATATATATAATATTATATATATATAGTAATATATTATATATATATATTATAATATATATTTATATAATATATATATATATAGTATATATATATTATATATATATATATAATTCCTAGTATTCAGATTATAAAGGTAAATAAGAATTCATTTGTTTATCATTATAGGTTAATTTGATAACTTTCGTTATGGGTTTTTTTTTATTTTTTTTTTGGTGAGGAAATAATAAAGTAGCTATAACCTTTTTTTCAGATAGAATTTATATATTATAATTATTCTTAGTGTTTTAGCCTATATTATTTAATCTAATTATCAAAAAAAGGAGAATAATATACCAGTTTACAGTTATTAAGAAAATTTGAAATTTAAGATCTAAAAAATTTATTAAGGAATTTTAAATATGGGTGTTAGCACATGTTGTATAACAGTTTCCAGTAGTGATTTTTTCCTTTAAAAATCTATTAAAACCCAATAAAAACCACATTAAAACCATCAAAATATGCATATAATAAAACCCAAATAACCCAAAAAAAGAACCATTTGGTTTATTTAAAAAAAACAAGTGGTTTTTTTTTTTTTTGTTTAAAAAAACAAAACAGATATTTCCTAACATGTTTGAATCGCATAGTTAATATGCCTACATGAGGTGGTATATATATATTATATAGTATATATATAATATATATAGTATATTATATAGTATTGTGAAATGGTATACTACTTTCATTGGGAATGTATGCCCCGTAGGATCTTTCCTGCCTGGTATGCATACGCATAAAACAGCATTCAAATTCATGCCATATGTAACACTGCTTCGTGTCACTTCTACAGGCACAGTTTCATTTATAATTGATTTAGCCTGTAGTAATCATTTTGTCTGTACATTAGTGAAAGTTTCTAGCAAAAGACTTCCTAAATTTACAATACCTAGCATTTTTGATTAGACCTCTTGAGATTTTTAATAGCAATTCTTAGAACAAAGGGGTTAACTTAAGACCGTTTTTATTTTCCCCATTTGTGCTTACGCTCAATAAGAAATGCCTAACCAGTTTTAGCATGAATTTCGTGCATAAACGATAACGATTTCCAACAAGTTATTTTTGTATCCAAACAATTGGAATCCACTATTGTGATAGGAGCACCTGGTTCTAGAATAAAAAAAATAACAAATGGAAATAATACAAATAATTGATCACCTGTTGTTTTGGCGATTTTTATGAAAAATCATAAGGATATATACTGTAAAATAATAATAAATAAAGAATAGTGGTAATAGAAATCGTCGCGCTCACTTAAAGGAAATAAGTTACAGCCTCTGAAAAGTTGTAAAAAAAACCAATAGGATGTTATTAACGAAAAACGACCAAAAATTTTTTTTTTGAAGATATCAAAATTCTAATAATGAAAAAAAATAATAAATGAAGAATAAGTGAAATTTAACGAAAACTTTAATTTGAGGCTTTTGTAAACTTACCGTTGTGATAGTAAGCCATTGTAAAGGACTTTGGAAACTTACGTAATTTGTTATACATAAATATATTAGTGGCCTCGTGTTGCGTTTTAGTGCCATCTCCTAGTTTCTAGCGTTTATGATAAGATTTAATTAAATTCTACATAGATTTTTTCTGTGTGTAGACTTAACAAAACTTATCATAACCTGAACTAGACGGGTCCTGAAGATCGAGACCTGACCTTGGATCGATATCAATATTGAAAAGTCCTATGGGATTTGTTAACAAACTTTGAGAGGCTGTTATACTTTTTTTTTCCTCAAGAAGAGCGACCAATTTTTCGTTTTCCTATTCTTCAATTATTAATTTTTTTAGAGTATATCCTGTGATTTTCATAAAAATCGGGGGTGACAACCCTCTGGGTAACAATTACCAAAAATTAAAAAAATAACAAATGGAAATATGAATAATTGATCAACTATTGTGATGGTTTACCAATTTGGAAGAAATTGTATTTAAAGCTAATTTTAGTGAATTAAAAAAGCATCAAATATCAAGCGGGTTCTATAACGCCGCCCATGTTTGGTTTTGTTTCATTTTTCGTTAAGAACGTTGCTAATTTTGGCAATGCACTGGAAATTAGCGAACCCTTACAGAATTTTAAGAAACTCCTTCCATGTTGTGAGCATTACTTAAGATTTTGCGCTAAGTTTGACAAAAACGAACGCAAACACAAGCATTTCTTACGTTTCATAAACAAAAATACAAAAACGAAAACGGGTTTAATCTTTTATTGGTTATAGAATTTTTTCCTTAACCTGGGACCACCAAAGGGTTGCCAGAAGCCTACCCACAGTTAAAAAAATATATTTAACATACATAAAGCATTAGTCCAGAAGATAGGGAAATTGATCGGACAAATTGCGTATAGCTCTTCAAAAATCAAAATTTTCATCGACGTTTGTTGTGAAAGAAGGCCACGCTTGCAATTTTGTCTACGCAGAACTGTAATAATGCTGTGATTGTTCATGACAAAACAATGATTGTATTCTTTTAAATAAGCCTCCTCTCCCTTGTGATGGCATTTGCCGAACATATATTTATAAAAAATATTAGGCATTTTTCCTTCATAATAAAACTTTACCATGCTAAATACTAAAAAAAAAAATTTGTATTATGTAATATTAAATTTAATGTTATAATTACAAAGCCATATTAAGATTGTTTTACTTTTGAGGGACAAATTTTGCCGTACGAAAAATGTACACTCACACACCAACGACACAAGATGATTCCGGAAAATATATACATAGATTAAAACTATGATTGTGATTGATATCTATAACATGGCCTAGCCCGCGGAGACGTGCCGGGGGATGGTTAGCTTTGCTGCTGATGATTTTAACCTGGAATTGAAGAGGTTAAAAGGAAGCATCAGTAGTTGGAAACCATCATTGAAAGGGGGAAAGTGGATGCTATGGTCGAATATAAAAATTAACATCGCTCTGCTTGAATTCATAATTACCAGCGATGACTAGTACATAATTGAAAGCCTGGACAAAAAAGAAGCGATCTAGTAAGATATATGCGGAATATCTTTTGTAGGAAAAGGGGCCAGGGGATTCAGCATATAGGAATCTTTAGCCTTGGGCTAGGTGGTGAAACACCTCCAATGAAGATTAGTCGAAGGTTTTTGAAATCTCTCGTATATGTGTAGTAAGTTTGGTAACGCAGAGGTATTTTAATTTTTTGGTCTCAAGATTTAAATAATTTTTTATGCAGAATTGCTAATATAAGATGAGTGAGTGTGAATGGTGGTGAAGCGCAACGGCATCCTGAGCAATGCCGCTTAG
Organism: Trachelipus rathkii; assembly: GCA_015478945.1. Lineage (NCBI taxonomy): Eukaryota > Metazoa > Arthropoda > Malacostraca > Isopoda > Trachelipodidae > Trachelipus > Trachelipus rathkii. The sequence continues at coordinate 37,458 of JABUQX010079993.1, forward strand.
TTTTTTTCCTTTGTCTTGCAGTTTTTATAATTTAGTTAGCCTCCTATTCGTGTTTTTTTCCAATCGCACAGTCCTTCGTCGTCCCATTATTGTTGTGAATCTTGAGTTGTTGCCCTTTTACTTTTACTAAGGTTTGATCCAACTGTTTATTCTTTTTTCATTATGAATTAATTTGTCTTTAGGAACTGAAGTGATCTGTGGGTGGTGAGATATGCAGAATCCTATTCAACTTCAGGTATGGATTAAATTAGATTATTTTGTGTTTTGGTTTATGGTAGTTAATTATTATAGTAAGTAATATTATTCGCAATTTTATTCGTTTAGATTTGTGTTCTGGCTTGCTTAATGTGATTTCTAGATTGGGTTTTGTTATTAAAACGGTTGTATTGGTTTTTTTCTTCAGTTTTTGCCAGCCAAAGGGTCTTTTTGCTTTTTTAATTCTGATTGCTTCAAAAATGTGTTTCATCGTTGGCTTGGCTTGTTCAAAATTCTGTACTCTATGTACCTGGCTTACTTTTTAAAGAAAACTGGACGAATATACATTGTCCCAGTTAATTATTTTTTGTTTGCTTGTAATCCCATTTTTCGATTTTCCTTTTTATATAAATAATGATTGTATTAATTAGTTGGTTGTTTATAATTTAGTAATTTTAGTATTTTTTATTGTATTAATAAAAATTAAGGGGTTAAATTTGTTCGGATTTCATTTTTGGTAATTTAGAGATTTGATTTATTTTATTTTATTGGTTTTGGGGTTATAATATTTGTTATTTATTATGTTTTTATTTTTTTTTCAGCAATAAACTTAGACTGTGTGAGTGTTATTATTAATCTTCCTTCGATTACCGCTGGACCGCCACGCCACAATTAAAATATATAATATTGCAGTTTAGATTTCTTCCCTATATAATACTGTGAGAAATTTAAAAAACAGCTTCTTTAGACGAAGTTATTTTATTTAAGACCAAATTATATATATGATTATATATATATTTATATATATTATATATATATTAATATATGATATAGTATAGTATATATATATATATAGGGTATTAATATATTATATAGTATATATTATTTTAATAATAAAGTAGTAATAGTATTATATATTATTTGTGGCGTCCTGGTGGAAGGGGGCCTGCGGACCGACCACCGATGAGTCAAAGCAGCCCCCCGGGACGAAACGCCAATTCATCGCGTGACAACGCTCACTCTTCTTCAACATCCATCTAGTCTTTCAGCTAGATTGAAGGTGGTTTCTTCACAGCGACCATAACACCTTGTTATATTGTGACAACGGAAGTGACTAGTGCCACTGGAGTGGCACAACGAACACAAGCCCAGCATCCCATCTTCTTTCAAAGTTGTTCGCCGTGGTAAGACATTTTCGTTGTAGGAGTTTGTTTTACCATGATCGTTGCCATCGCGGTAAGCTATTACATCAACTTTCAAGGTTTCTTCTTCTGGGTCGCTGCTCGTTCGGTCATCCTGTAACGGTCTGTAACTGGCTTCTCTAACTGCAAGGGTTCGAACCAACTGCACGTAAGAGTACAGAGTGGTCGAAGCCTTCTCAGTGGCTTTAATGTGTGCACACCTGGCTCTCATCTGAAAGCTGACCAACGTCCTTCCAGGTGCACAGAGCGGAGTGTGGGGCCTTTGTGCCGCGGCATTGGTCACTGGGGGGAGTTCTGTGGCGGTCTGGTGGAAGGGGGCCCTGCGACCTACCAACGATGAGTCCAAGCAGCCCCCCGGACGAAACGCCCAAAATTCATTCGCGACATACGCTCACTCTCTTCAATCATCATCTAGTCTTCAGCTAATAATGAAGGTGGTTCTTCAATAGCGACCATAACCCCTTCATATTGGTGAGTATATACATATTTAATATAGTATATTATTTATATTATATATATTAGTATATATATATATATTATATATATATATATATATATTATATTAATATATATTATAGTATATATATATTTATATACAATATAACCTTATTGGCTTAAAGAAGATAGATTGTTAAAATAAGTTGCTTTATAAAATTTCTCAAATATATAGTGAGCAAATAAAAAAAACATGAGGAGATGAATGTAAGACAAAACGTATTGCAGCTCGATTCTCTGAACTTGACGATGATGTTGATCATTGGTTTTTAAGACTTGAAATGAGTTGTGGTATTTCATTAATTATGCCAAAAATAATATTTATTTAGCATTATGAGGGAGTGTAATGTAGATTTTGTTAATTATGATTGTATAGTTTATACATGGTTATTAGTAATTATGTAAGTTAAAGTTGTTATTATAAGTGCCTTTACTAAAAAGTTGACTGTAGTATAGATTTGGTTATAAATAATGAGAGAGAGTTTAACTTGAGAAGGGAATATTGTCTTGTGTTTTTAAAAATGAGCGTATTTATAGTTTTTGCTTGCTGTTTTTATCATGATCGGACAGAAATGCAGTTTCGCTGTTTTTGAAAGCCTCGTTAAATATTTGCATTTTGACGCATGGTAATGGTACCGAAAGTTAGATTGTGTTTGATTTTGGTGTTTTGTAATATTTTGTTTGGTAGTTTGGTGTTAGTTTTTGATGCAGGGCTTAATGAGCTGTTCATTTTTTGTTATGAGAGATTGTGTATATGCTGCAATTTGAGTTCCGCGTGCCTTTAATTCCCCGCCCTTTCTCAGAGCCTTCGTGTTTGGGAAGAAGTAAAATTTGGCTTTAACACTTAAATATTGCATGTGTGCTGAGGTGTACTAGATTAGCAAAGTTGTAATAAATGGTGTAATTAAGCATATTAGTGTTTTGTAGTGTGCCAAGGTTGTTTTAAATATTAGTGTGAATGGGAGGGTTTTGCCGTATAAAATTATGTCTATCCAAATGCAAGAATTCTGATTTTCATTACCTACAAGAGATGTCTTCAAGAAGAACGATCGGACTACTACGTGAGCGGGAGACACCGTGAGCAATTGAGAAACAAGCAGAAGTAGATAGAGTACAGGAGCCCTGTACAAAATAACTACTGAGCCTGTTTTGTCAGGGAGGAAGAATGAATTCCCAACACTTTGCCACTACATGGGAATTGGCTTCTCTTCTTCGACAACAGAGAGTGGGTGACTCTGGAAGTTAAACTGATCCTGACCGCTGTCTCTTTAAGGTTCAGACTGTTCCTCAAGGTTCAGGATAATTCCTAGCAAGCAGGAAAGTTCGTCTCCTACGGGGGGAGACGTCAAGCATGGCAGGGGCTTCTCTCTACGTGTTGATACAAAACAAAAGACCATCCTCTTGTCAATGACCTTCAGAAAAGATGGAGTATCCCCGTACATGATGGTAGAAAAGCGAGCGTCTGAACGACGGAGAGAGCAAAGACCCGCTCAGAAGCCTTAAGAAGTGAGACCATCGCGGCCCTAGATCAAGGTAAAACCTCAAGGGTGTTTTTCTGAGATTTCTCGTGTTTCTGAATGTGGTGTGGGACTTTTGGTGCGTGTTCGTAGTTTAGTGCTGTGCTGAGAGGCTATACGCAGTTTCACTTTGTGGAAAATAATTACTTTCGGTGGAAGACAAAGGTACTTCCCGCTCTCTTCCGCAGCTTCCTAGACATGATTGTTCGTGGATAGTAGTCTCAGCTGCAAGAAACGTCGATTGCTTTCTAGCGGTACACTGTCTCCTGGAGAGTATCAGCAGTCGAGTCACCGCATCTTAGCGAGATGAGAAAGAATTATTTCAGATCGAGATTGTAGTCTAAACATAGTTACAGTGGCAAGACTTTCCTCTTCACCGTCTTACGATGAAGATGCTTCGCTTATGGTTCCTATTAACTGAGGATTGGAGAAATGACAGTCATTCCGAATGCAAGATTGTTTGAACACTGCTTTCCAACCAACGATGGACCAAATGTTTGCTATGTGCACAAGAAGTCAGCACTTAGGTCATGAACATCTTGGAGAGCTTAGCGCAGCGATCAGGTTTCGTTGGTAGTACCTGTTGTTGTTGTCGCCGGATGCTGGCATGACAGTTTGCATAGCGAGAACGGTACTACACATAGATAACTACTTCAGCAGCAGTAGCAGCAACTTCAGCAGCAGTAGCAGCAGCAGCAGCAGCAGCAGCAGCAGCAGCAGCACAGCAGCAACAACAACAACAACAACATCATCTACAGCAATCACTGCTGGACTGTTTCCATACAGCTCAATAATCACATTTACTTCGCCCAACAGGCAAGGACATGCAGGCAATGGGGAAAGTGGCCTGATAAAACTAATAATGTTCAGGTGCAGCTCTCGTCTCGTCCCTCTTCTAGAGTTTCTTCTCCTTCAAACGGAAAAACTAGAAGAGCGAGCTGGATTGCTGTGCTATATTCAGTTCGCAACTAACTATCAACATTACAATATTCGGCGCAGATACTCTCTTCTTGCTGGACACCGGCTCTTCTGTCTCGAGCCTCCCTTCTTCAATAGTTACCAACACCGATGAGTCCAAAGCAGCCCCCCGGGACGAAACGCCAATTCATCGCGGACAACGCTCACTTTCTTCAACATCCAAGATTCATCTATTAAGGTGGTTCTTCAACAGCGACTAAACCCCCTTCATATTGGTGACCCAAGAGTGACTATTTTGTTGCCACTAGAGTGGCACAACCGAACACTCAGCCAGTAATCCCAATCTTCTCAAAGTTGTTCTTCTCCGTGGTAAGACATTCGTTGTAGATGTTTTGTTTTACCACAATCGTTCAAACGTGGGCAATTGAACATCAATTCAAGTTCTTCTCTAGCTGGGCGCTGCTCTGTCGTGTCATCCGTAACGCCTGTAACTGTGCTTTCTGCTCACTGCAAAGGTGGAGACCAACTGCAACGTAAGATACAGAAGTGTGCGAGAGCCTTCTTCAAGTGGCTTTAATGTGTGCACACCTAGCTCTCATCTGACAGCTGACCTACGTCCTTCCAGGTGCCCAGAGCGGAGTGTGCTTCAGGCATAGTCACTGGGGGAGTTGTCCTGGTGGCGTTCTGGGCAGGAGGTCTGCTAGGCCCTGCTGAATGACTCCTAGTCAGCCTCCCGGGAAGAAACGCACTTTTATCATGACAACGCTTCATCTCTTCACAATGAGGTTACATTTCTCTCTAGTGTGAAGGTTGGTCTCTGACAGGTTGTTTTGATCTTTCCACTTACCGGTTGTTCCTCTTGCATATTGGTGACCACCGGTGAGTGACTAGTGCTCTTTTTGGGTGGTGTCTTGGAGTGGGTGCACTTAGACGACACGCGAGTCCAGCAGTTGCCATGTTGTCTCAGTTATATCTCTGCCTTGTTGTTGGCATGGTGAAGACATTTTTCGTTTAGGTTTGTTTGTTACCTGACATCGTTCAATGGCGCTGGGCATTACAGGTCATTCAAGTTTCTTGGTTTGTTTGCTGCTTGTGTCGTTGCTTATGTTTTGCTGTTGTTTCGGGTTGTGGGTGTGTTTGGGTGTTGGTGGGGTTTTCATCTGATGTTGGTGGTTGTTGCTGGTAAGCCTGTCTTGCTTTGCTTCTCTGCAGGTTGGGTAGTGTGTGGGAGCCAAACTTGCTACGTAAGAGAACAGATGGTCGAGCCTTGTGCTGTAGGTGTTTGACGGTTTAATGCTGTTGTGGCGACGAGTGGTTGGGGGCGGTGGTGTGATGGTGGCTGGCGTGGGTCGTGGGTGGGGTTTGGTCATCTGTACAGCTGACCAACATTCTTCAGTGCCGCAAGCCGGAAGTGTGCTTCAGCGGCATTGTCACTGGGGAGTTCTGTGGCGTCTGGTGAAAGGGGGCTGCGACCACCACCGATAAGTCCAAAGCAGCCCCCCGGGACGAAACGCTAATTCATCGCGACAACGCTCACTCTCTTCAACATCATCTAGTCTTCAGCTAATGAAAGTGGTTCTTCAACAGCGACCATAACCCCTTCATATTGTAAGATTATTTTTTTATTTCAACGGATATTAACAATAATATTTTTATCGTCAAAAGTTTTTATTTCTCCTTACAACGAGAAAGGAATATAAATATATTTTTCATGTCAACTAAAAGGCTAGTAATAATTGTATCAAGATAACGTTTTTATTCGCATTCTTAGTAAATATACACATTTTTATTTCTATAACACCTTCGATAT
>JABUQX010079994.1:0-20000 GCA_015478945.1 Trachelipus rathkii
CCAGATATACGATACCGATACCTACTCAAAAAATGTGACCGATACTAGCCGATATACACTGATTACCTTATTAATATAAGATACTATGCGGTTACAATTCATTATTATATATTATAATTTATTAATATTATATATTATTATATATTATTATTATATTAATATATTAATATATTATATATATTATATATATATATATTATTATATATTATATTATATATTTATTATATTTATATATATTTTCTTTATTATTATATATATTTATTATATATTATTATTATATATAATATATATATCAAGAGAAATTTGCGCGCCTATAATTTTTTTTTGAGTGCGCTGCCGCCTTAACTGCTCACTATGCCGGATCACTAGTGTCGCCTATGCGCTACTATTGCTGCCTATTATTTTTGTCACATCAGCGCCTTATTTCGCTCTTATGCGCCTATATGCGCCTTTGACGGCCTGCGACTTTTTTCGCTCGACCGGTGGGCTGAATTTTTGCTAAATTTATTTGCTCAATAGTAAACTTTTAGTGCTGATTATATAAAAAGCATGTCTTTTATAAGGATAGAAAAATCTTACATTTATTTAATTTTGTATTTAAAATATCAACTCTCCGTAACTAATACATCTTATACTCACGTCCTCTTCCTCCTCCATTTCCTTGTGGTCCATGTTTTCCCCCAGGAGATCCAGCACGACGCTTGAAGAAGTTGAAAATTTCAGAGCCATAGTTTCCAATTTATTTGTAGTTAAGAACTACTGAACTAGTTATACTATATATATATTTATATATCTTTATATATATTATATATATTATATATTATATATTTATATTATATATATATATATATATTTAATATTATTTATTATAATAATATATATATATATTTATATATTATATTTATATTATATTTTTCTATATTAATATTATATTTTATATATATATATATTTATATTAATTATATATAATATTAATTATTAATAGTTTTTCACTGTGTTTTTTTAATGATTACATTAGGTTTTGGACCACGTTTTAAGTTCTAATACATTTTATAAGGGTACAAAAAAAATGCTTTGTTCCTTGTTTCATAGGCGCGGGCTATATAGGCCGGCAGAGAATTGGCTGTGGCGCCTTTGCTTAGTTACCGAATTTTTAAAAAAATTGTTATGCTCCTATGTCCGCCTTATGCCGCTCTACAAATTTGATTAATGTTGCGCACATTGGCGCAAATCTCGGTGCGCATCGACCCATGCTTCTGAAGTATAATATTATTTTATATTATATTATATTTATTAAATAAATTTATATAGTATATAATATTATACTATATATTTTAATATATCTATATATATTATACTTATATATATATATTTTTATTTTTTATAATATTATATATATTATATATATTTAATATATATATTATATATATAATATATATATATATTTTATATATATATTATATATTATTATTTATTTTTATATATATATATTATATTATTATAATATTATTATTATTATTATATCTATTATATATATATATAATATATATTTCATTTAATAAATTTAATGGTATCAATATGAAATAATATTAAATTTTCAATAGAATTTGAGATATGTGGCACGTTTGGCTAAAAAGTATGAACGATATTTTATTATAATATCTATGATTCAGGTTCTCATTTATGTTGCCAATTATTGTCGATAGTAATTTTTACTTCAATATAATTGCAAAAGCATTAAATAGTTATCTGCAATCCTCTTCATGATTTCTGCTGCTATTTTTTACAGTCAGTTTCGAAGTAGTGTACAATATTAGTTTTTAATTAATAAACTACTGCTTTATCATTCTCAATTATGCAAATTTTTCAAATTACTAACCCTTAATCAATCCCTCAATTTATTTATTTATATATATTAATATATATTATATATATATTATTATATTTATATTATTTATATATAATTATATATATTTATATATATATTATTATATATATATATTAATATTATAATATTAATTAAATATATACTTTATAATAATATATATTTTTATATATTTAAATATTATTTATTATTAATTATATATATATATAATAATATTATATATTATTTTTAGTGATTGTATCGAGATGTTCAAATTTATTTTGAGCTCCGCTGATGCGGATGTGAGTGCGGATGTGAGATATTATCCTAACATTACCGCGGATGCTCGGATTCGTGAATGCGGAATTTCAGATTTTTTATTACATCTGAACGCGGATAGTGGATGTCGGATGTTAATGCACATTTTTATATCGAGCAGGATGCGTGACATATTGCGGATAGTCATGCACTACAATATAAAATATAAATATAATTAGATTATTTTGCTTTTATTACTATTTTCATATTATTTAATATATTAAAAGTAATTTTTATGTCTTTTTGTAAGAATTAGATTTATGCTTTTTCATTTTAATTTTTTATACATATATATATTATATATATATATATTTCTTATATATAAATATAATATTATTATATTATATTATATATGTATTTATATATATAGCATTTATAAATATAAGTTTATATTTGTTTATGTTTAATATTTATGTATAATATATATATATATTCTAAAATTAAATTTTAAGGGATATATATTATTTATATATATTATATATTATATATTATATATATAAATTTAATATATATTTGATAGATGTATTTTATATTTATTATATTATATTTTTTTTTTACTTTTTATTTTTTTTGGTTATCACGTTGTTTGAACTGTTGTGTTTGCGTCATAGGTGCGATAGGGGTATTATTCAATACCTTGTGGGTACACTCGTTTTTTTTTTTTTTTTTTATTATATTATTATTGATTCTAATTATTATGTTGTTTATTATATATCAATATTGTTTTTAGACTCTAATATTGTTATTTTTATTTTAGTAATTAACTTATGATTTTCTTTATAGTTACGGTCTTATAATCCTTTTATATTTTTTTTATTTACTTTGTATTTACTTATGTATATTTTATTGTTTTTTTTTTTAATGTTCCTGGATTTTTTGTCCTGTTTAACGTTTTTTTGAATTTTTGTTTATTTTTGTTCGCATCTATTGATCATATAATACTAATAATAAATATAATATTTAAAATATCATTATAAGCCGATATATGGCATGAAGATATTTCAAATTATAGATGGAGAGTGAGGTCAAAAGGTTTGAGTTGAATATTATATTAATAAATTAATTAATATATATTAATTTAACAAAAAAAAATTTTTACATCAATTAATTAATTCATAATCATTATAATGAGTTTATAATAAATAATTTTTTTAACCCTTTTTAGTATGATGTAATCGTACCCTTGTTTAATATAAATATTAAATTAATAATAGCCTTTTTACAAATTACTAATCTTGATCTTCAATTAACAATTTAGCAGTCTTATAAAATATTTTTTATATATATATATATTATATTATATATATATATATATTATACTATATTATTACTATATTATATATTTATATTTATATTATATATTATATTAATATTTTCTTTTATATAATTTTATCTATATAACATATATATTCTATTAAATTTAGTCAGGGTATCTCTTATATAATTTATATATATTGTTATATAATTATAATAATATATATTACAGAAGAACTATTAGATAATATAACTAAAATATCTATAATAATATATATATATATACCTAATTAAGAGTTTCTAAGAGATGCTTAATTTGACTTAGTATGAAATATTTTTCATATTTTCTTATTATGTGTAATTTTGTTCCTATCTATTATACTTCATAACAATTTTATTGGATACATATTTGTTTGTTTAAGTGAGTTTTATATAATATATATATTATATTTGTTATATTATTTTCTATTATTAATTATGAGGTCTTAAATGCTGTAATATTCTCTCATTTCTGCATGATTTTAATGTGTTGTCTGCGCTATATATTCAACGGGTACGCTTTCTTGATTGGGATTTAACAGCTTTGGGCAACAACGTGCGACTCACATAGCGGCTCAAAAGTTCTACGCGGAGAATAATGTAGACAGAATCGGCAGAAGTGTATAGATACGCACTGAAAGCTAGTTGATCTTTAGAGCAATTGAAAACGAAAAACACATTTAAAAGTCAAGATTCTCCTTCAATTTCGTTATAATTAGGAATTTCTACTCATTATCTTATCGATTGATGTATTTTTTCAGGTTTTCTACTTTACTTAACGGACTTAAAACGTCGTGTGTTCAAACATATAATGGTTCATAATTTTTTTAGGGTTTTCGCCAAGATTTAAGGGGGGAGTGCCCCCCTGCACCCGGCCTGCTATCGCCCATGTATATTATAGTTAGTAATCTATATAGTAAGTATATATATATATAGTTATATATGAATATATTATAGGTATATATATATATAAGTAATAATATTATCATATATAGTATTATATATATTATAGATATTTAGTGGAGCGCGTAGCTGAGGTATGAGCGAGCAGAGCGATGCACGGAGTAAGGCCGAGTTAGCGGCTACGTAGGATTACACTAATAATTATGTATAAGTGTCCTTAGAGACCTCTTGAAACTACCTTGTTACCGCACTTGACCTTTTTGGCCCAAAGTTTATTTACCTGGCCTTGAACCTTTTTTTGGGCACTGACCTTTTTGGGCCTTGACCTTTTTTGGCCTTGACCTTTTTGATGCCCCTTCGAAGAAGGGGCCTTGCTAGACGGTAGGGCGAAGCCTCCGTCGTACGTATAGACCCTTAGTTTTGGCCTTGACCTTGACTTGACCTTGACCTTTTTTGATGCCCCTTTCGAAGAATGGGGCTTGCATAGAGGGAGGTCGAAGCCTCCGTCTGTAACTGTATTGCCTGTATTTGACCCCCGCCTTTAGGGGCTTATGTGCCGTTAAATTTTGTTGTTTGGCTTTTGATATTTCAGTTTGGGCCTTTGATATTTCGTGCTTTATGGCATACCATGGTGCTGAAATAGTGACCATATCTTAAAAATTGACCATTCTTAAAGGTCAGTGGAGGGATTAGTAGGGATTATCTTGAGCTCATTCCAGATACCTGCTGCCTTGCCTTTGGTAGGTAATTGTCAGCTGCTAAACATAGGTTCATATATGTAGGTATCTGACCTGTTTGGATCTGTTCTAACTTATTTCCATCGCGTGGTCGCCCACACACACAACACACACACACACAACACACACACAACCCACACACACACACAACCACACACACACACACACACACTTATACACACATTCACTATGACACTTACACTCACCCATAGATACTTGCGCAACTTACAATTTACCTTAATACACACGTAAACACCACTGACCAAGCACCCTTTGGTCTTCCACCTGGGGTCATTATTGGCCCACCCCTTAATTTTTGGCCATCTTAATTTTTTCGGCAGCCCCTAAATTTTCGGGCAACCCTTTGGTCCTTCCAGGGGGGCAATTTTTGAGAAACCCAAAATCATTTTCAGGTCAACCCTTTTTGTATTTCTCAGGTGTAACAATTTTGTGCGCTTAGTAAGTTTTTTATTGTACCCTGTAGCTTTTTGATTACGTCAGCTTTTGATGGCTTCAAACTTTGATTGAACGTCATCTTTGGCGGTTTCAGTGCTGTGTGTATGGTGTATATAGTCTTGGTGATGATAGCAATCTTTGATGACTCAGCATTAATTGATGGTTTGCAGGCTTTGACGTGTTCACTTTAGATGGTTCTCTCTAATCACCGTAAAGGAGTATCTAGTTGTGTTCTATTAGTGTTTCTATGAGTAATTAGATGAGTGCCAGGTAAGTGCCAAGTGAGTGCCATTGAGTGCCAATGAGTGCCAGTGAGTTCCAATGAGTGCCAAGTGAGTGCCACATAGTGCCAAGTGAGTGCCACATAGTGCAAACTGAGTGCCACTTTTTTCAAAGCTTTTTCTACGCCTCGCCCTGAGCCTAGAGATATTGCCCTAATTGGTGGTCCTGACCCCTAGGTATAGGTATGAGAGGAGAGTTCGATTGGAATGTGTAAAATTGCAAGTTGCCTAGAAGTTACTTACTGCTATGAAGTTAGGTTTTTTCTAACACTTATACCACGAATGAATATATATCTAAAGAGTTACACATTTGAGACAGGGACCGCAAACGTTTCAGAGTCCGCAACTCGCAGGTTGAGTTCCCCGTCGCTTGAATACCTGCCGCGTGCGTCCCTCTCGGCAGGCCCGCAATATGTACCGCGTACGCCGCCGCGTAACGTGCTGCCGATTAATATTACCGCACGAACAAAAAAATATGATAATATCAATGTAAACTATTCATAGAATTTTCTTTTTCAAATATACTATTAGTCATTCATTTTTTAACTATACAATGTCGAAATTTATTTATATAACATATACTTACATACCTTAAAAGCAGTAAATCAGGTAAAATACAATAGAGTGTTAACCTAAATCCAAAGGGATTAGTATGACTTTTTGTTTACTGTTATTACTGCTTTAACCTCATGTTTTACTGCTTTCATACCTCATATAATTTATTATACATAATACATTGACCTTAAAGCAGTAATTCAGTAAATCAAATAGAGGTGTTTACCTAACAACAAGGGGTTAAGTATGCTTTTGTTTTCAAACTGTTTTACTGCTTTAACTCATATGCTTTTCTGCTTTAACTCACATATATATTCGTATTAATTAATCATACCTTAAAGCAGTAAATCAGTTAAATCAATTAGAGGTGTTACTTAACACCAAAGGGATTAGTATGCTTTTGTTTTACTGTTTTTCTCTGCTTTAACTCAATGTTTTACTGCTTTAACTCATGTTTTACTGATTTAACTTATTTGATTTACTGACTTACTGTTTTAGACTCAATGCTTTACTGCTTAACTCGTATAAATTTATTAAGCATTAGTTTCTTACTTTTATATTTTTTATTTTGTTTTATATACTTTATAATTTATTAATTATATTTTATTATTATTATTATTATTATTTTATTATTATTTTATTATTTAATTTTTTAAAATTGTAATGTAAGAAAAAAACTCCAGTGATTTGTTATAAAACATTTTATTTTAATAAAATTGTACGAAAAATTTTATTTAAAAAACATTATACTTACCACTTTACAGCTTTAATTAATCTCATTATTTCATTATTCACTTAACGATAAATGGATTGGAGAAATTTACGTTCCGAAGTCCAGCTACATGTCTTGTAGCTGGCCTTGGACAGGCTGTGGTAAAATCCTTTCTATATTAAATATGTTTAAGGAAATGGAGATTTTCTTGAGCAAACCCCTGTAATAATATGGTGTTATTATATTTGTGTTTATTTTCAGGTTAAATATATTTAAGTGGATAGTAGAAGATGTTGTAATTCAATGTTTCAATGAGGCATAGTATCGATATTAGATCGTTGGTTTATAATACATGTGTCACATAAATTTATTTATTTGTAGTTTGATTTATATGCACATGATTTGAATTTGGAAATAGCAGAAGCGTTCACTGTTTATTCTCACGCTATGCTAATATCTCTGTGTTTTTCATAACACAGATAATATTTTTCATCAAAAGCAAGCATATGCGAAGTGTTTCTTTAAACACTCAGTATTTACTGTGTTTGGCCAGAGTAAGAGACTGAAGTCAATTAATGTATTGGGCAACTCAAATGTTTTCAACCCTTAAAAAATCAAGGAAACGAGTTTCTTAAAAGTTAATATAAGAGGTTACTTATTCGATCACCCCACGGTTTATTTTGATGTGTGAACTTCACCCGCAAAAACACGCAACAGAGTGTTGCTCCGTAATCACTATGAGAGAAACTGTAATACATATCCATGAATAATGAGTGCTCTGTTGCAAGTATTTACTTCTTTATAAAATAAATTTAAAAAAAGCTGAAACCTTCTGAAAACGTAAACTAATTAGTGAGGATGAGAAATTCATCCAGTGTGTATGTGAAGTCTGTTAAAATCTTATAAAAGGAAATGTTCCTTTAAACAGGCCCTCAGAAGGTAAAAAGCTACGCCGTTATAGAAACATCATTAAAAAACTCTCCCTCAACATTAAAAATAAAAATAAAAAAAAGTTACTACAGAGAGGAGGAGGGGTATTCCTACCATTACTCTTCTCCGTTATAAGCTCCACTGATAACTAAAGTGTGTTGTCCCATGATGAAGAAGTTGCTGATACTTCCATAATAATGAGTATGAGATAAATGTAAGTATAAAATCAATACAGCATTCTGTACAGAACTCAGTTTCCTCAGATTCAGCATTCACAACCTCAATATATTGCAGATATTACCCACACAATGCATTGGCATTTACATAACCTCTTTCACATCAAACAACAACAGTTGCACCACAAGAACCCTTATAATTGTGAACGACTTAATTATATTTTTCAGGTAGACTCTACCTCCCAGCTTAATAGAATCCTAAGTTGAAATAGATGAACCAAATTACGAGAAACAGAAGTGTACAGGATATTAAATTCAAAGACATTAACATCCATGAAAAACGTATCTTATACCAAGAAGCCATACAGAAATTGATAGATCTTAAAGACATGCATCTACATCCACCGCTGCGTAACCCTCTACCCGATAATGTAGATATTCCTAATGAAGTAAAACTTGAAGTGAAAAATGAAGATAAATTTAAAAATATCCCAGAGGAGAGCTTACCTAATAGAGTGCGTAAATCAGGAATAGCTTTAAATTTAAAAGAACAAATTATCTTAGAATGAAGCAGGGCAGTCGTAATTGATGATTAGAATAGTTAAAAAAGGATCAAATATTGTTGGAATTTGATAGCTGATTTCTCTACGTAACTGGAAGAAAGGCCCTGTAAAAGGATGGAATGAGATCAAACAAGAACTTCAGACTATTAATTTTCCCAGAAGTTTAATCTTAAATACAACGCTTAGCAGACTTGGATAATATCCCCATGACACCAAGACCTGATTCAAGTCCCTCAGGCACTTCTTACGCTTCAAATAAATTTAAACGTGTTACCAGAGGGAAGAATAAAAAAAACACCTTATAATAAACCTATTTGGATTAAATCGTAATTATGTATTATCATATATTTATTTAGTTGTAATGCTTGTGTATAAATAAAAATGTTATTTTAGACCTTTTTCTTTATCCCTTTTAACTTTATATATATCTTTTGGTGGTCCAAAAAATTATAATTATATAATATATAATATTAATATATTATATTATATATTATATATATATATATATATAATTATATATATATATATATATATATATATATATATATATATATATATATATATATATATAATATAATTATATATATATATATAAATATATATCTATACATATATATATATATATATATATATATATATTTATTATATAATATATATATATATAAATATTATTATATATTATATATAGCGTTACAATGTGGGTCAGTAGCTCAAACAACATGGAGGCAAGGTAGGTAGTTGATAAGTATTACTTTAATCTGAGGGAACCAAATAATAGTTTTGGGGGTTTCACCAGGTTTGCTTTAAGGTATCCTAATATTGAGAAAAAAGAGTTAAAAAAATATTTAAGCAGGCGAAGAGGCATTTACTCAACATAAACCTGTAAGAAAAAAATTTCCTACACGGAAAATACGCATATCGCCGTCAGCTCGATAGTGTTTGAGCAATTAAGAAATTTTATCCGGAAATGATACAAATATAGTTCTTATACATGAAGGGTTTTTCAATACATACTTTTTACTATTGACGTATACTCTAAATACTTGTGTTGAAAACCCTAAAAAGATAAAAGATCAGCTACAGTTGGCCCACTGCAGTAACTTGAAATTATAGAGGCTGAACGTAAGGCCTCTAAAACGATCTGGACAGATCAGGAATGGAGTTCAAGGGTCGAGAGTTTCAGGATCAATGACTTGGGAAGTATGGTATAAACTATTACAATACATTTTCCGTGAACAAAGCGGCTATATAGTTGAAAGAGTCCAACGTACTATTAAAGAACGCATGCATAGGTATTTTACTAAAATGAATACTTTTAAATATATTGAAATATTACTGGACGATCTGGCTTATTTTTATAACAGGTCTTACTATAAGAACTATATAAGACTAACTCCTTTAGAAATGTCAAAAACTATGAGGACATCGACCAACAATTTGTAATGACAAAATGAAAACAAAAATAAAGATATTTTCAGGAATAAAAGGTGAATGACTATGTAAGAGTATTTCGAACAAAAGAAAGATTCAGAAAGGGGTATGAAGCCGGATGGTCACAGAGGTTTTTTAAAGTTTGCCAATATCCGGACCCATTGCCGTAGTGATAGTTTTTAAAGTTATATTTACCCCTGGAAGATTTAGAAATGTGAAAAGTAAAGGAGGATTTTATAAACAAGAATACAAAAGTAAGGTTCAACCCTGTAACTCAACGAATATAGATATATTGAATAATTAGATATTGTAGCTACGAGATGGTAAAGTGAAGAGAAATAAACAGGTTACTTTGTGAAATGAAAGGGGGTAGTTATGTTAAGTTTTATTATTATACTTATATATATATATAGTGAAGTTAGAATCATTAATCAGTTGTCATTATAATCATGCAGAGAGTGTAGGATCGACTAATTTTATTTTACTCTCCGTCTTCCACCTCCCTTGATTACATCCTGATAATAACTCTACGATTTTACAACTGTTGTTAATGTATCTATTACATCAAACTTATAAGAGAAGGAATACGAGGTAGGATTAATGTGAATATGATATTAAATACGGACATATGGAAATTACCTCACAATCTATTGGTGGATGGTGTGGTGTATCAGTAAGTGTAGTAATGTGTTTGAAACTATTATTAAAGTGGATAGATATCGTTATCTGAAAAGGACTACAATTTCCAAAAAGATGAATACGACAACATTTGCTACAACACTGAGATACTTCTTTGAAGAATTTACTATTGCGGAGGGTGCATATTTTAAAATTCGGTGCCTGTCTATTTATTAGTCTAAACGATCTCTTTTGATGATGAGTATTTATGGTGTAAGTGGTCTGGTATTACAAAACTGAAGATGGTACTCTTATGGGATTTAAGTAATAATATCGTTGAAAGATCTAAAGTAAGTGTAAACCTGCCAGACCGTGTGTACATGATGTTTTTCTCGAACGATTCACCATTGGCAACGTTAAACATATTCGTAAACGTGAAGCTGAGCTACTTTGGATTATGTACTTCATGATATCCCTACTAATGTTGAAGAGGGTTATACTATCTGGGGAGAATAACCCCATGACTCCACATGAACAAAAAGATGAAGCAGATTGAGTACTGCATTATACATGCACCCCATCCGAGATGCTCAACCACCCAGGTATGGCTTTATTATGGGCGTAGGCAGGATTTCAAACTTAGGGGGGGCAAAGGTTGAGTGATATAATATATATATATATATATATGTTATTATAATATATATATATTATATATATTATATATATTATTTATATATTATATATATATATATATAGTTGTTTAGTTTGTGTGTATAGTTGGTGATATATTAAATATAATAGCAGTCTTTTGTGTGCCCTCAAATTGCTAATCGGACGAGTATTCGTAGCTGAAGAGTTCTAGCGGAGAAAGCCTATACTGTAGGTATTAAAACACCCTGTTACTTGGCAAGCCTAGTATGATTGAAAAGTGAAAATCGGCATTTGAAATACTATATGTGAAAAAGTGGTATGTGTTTATTTAATACGTGTTCTAATTAGTGTCGCTTGGGATTATCTATCGATTTGATGTAATCTTTTTCAGTTTTTCTTCTAATAAACTCTTAAAAACGTCGTTTGGCAAACATATAAGGTTCATTTTTCATTTCGCCAAGATTTTAGGGGGGGGCAAGTGCCCCCCCCTAGCACCCCCTGCACGCCCATATGGACTTATGTATTACAAATATAATTAGATCATCAATATGTAGTAAACTAAAGCTCCTTTTTAAGAGTAGTATATTATTTTCCCCAAAGAGAGTAAAGTTATCACGATGTTCAATTATCTACCTCTGAATAGATCAAATTTTGTCTCTACGCGTGCATTTAAAAGATGTAGAAGGAAATCCCTCCCCTTTACATACGGCGCATTGTTAATGCCGTCAAATTTAAGAAAGCGATGCAGTATTCGCATATAGTTAATATAAGAGTGTGTAGTCAGATAAATATTTTTTCATTCTTAACATATAATATGTAGATAGTAATATTAGAAAACAAACTCCCTGGTAATAATGGACGAAGAAAGGGTAATTTTTTTTTTTTTTTTTTTTTTTTTTTTTTTTTCCCAAGTAAGGATCAAAAAATGCAGAGGGGGTAATGGACTTGGTGGTTTTTGCCAAATTATGGAGAAGTGCCTTGCCTCTATTTAGAAGAGGATGTGAATATATAGGTAAAAAAGCTATAGGAACAGGTTTGCATACTATCTATTCAAGATATTGCTGCTGGAAATAATCCTCGTACAGCATTAAAGACTTGTATAGCCGATGTTTCATGATGAGATGTTACGGATGCATGTTAAGCGAAAATATAGCGTAAAATGTCAGTTTGTCAGGTCAAGGTCGAGGGACCAAGAAAGATTGTTCATAAAAGAAAAAGACTAAAGCGGAAAAAAACCTCTACTAAAGAAAAGTATTGATGTAATTTGCTATTTAACTTACTAACTGATACACTTTATACGATTGTGTGTATATAAGTAAGGTTTTTTCAATGAAAATGTTCATTATAAACGGCCAGAGACTCGCACATGACAAGAATGCATTTCCTTCATCTGTCTAGTCCTGATTGTTGTAAGAGTGAATTTGATTCTATTCTCCATGAACCCTACACAGATTATAGCGTTAGCGAATCCAAACTTTAATCAGTAATTAATCCTCTGCTTCAATTACCAAATACAGATGTTCCTATAATTTACAATTTTCCAGGCACTTCTGATCAGTTAACTTATTAGATCCCTCTATAAATGTGGTTTTTTATATTGTAAAAATCGAAATTGACAAAACGCTGATGGGTACAAGATCTTCCTTATCGGGTGATGAACCATATAGTTATAATATCAGATATACAAATTTCCTGTATACATGTTTCACCAGGTTGAAATTCTATATCTTAACGGAACTCATCTAGGTGCTGTCAGCGCTTAATTATCCCCTTAATAGAAGCTATTATAGAAACATTTGTTAAAATTATTCAGATGACGCCTAAGCAATCTCATCTCCAAATCATGTGGTTTTTTATGTTTTCAAAAGATGAAGGCTGCACATATAGATAAAGCAGTTAAAGTCATAATAATACTTATGAATTTTACGGTCGAATAAATGGCGATATCTTCTCTCAAGAAGACTCATTCTACCATCTTTAGATACTAGAATCATTTTATCACGGTTAAATCCTAAATTTGCTCCTAAAATAAAAAGTTAAGCCTACCTGCCTACAGCTGTATGTCCAGAACCTGTTTTCAAACTGATGGAGGCTTATTCTCTAATGTCAGAAAAGGATATTATACCACAGCGGCATTTGGAAGTATTGAAAATCTCGCTTTTGAATACTTACAGCAAAAGTACTACTATTAAGAGAGTTGAAACCAAAATATTTAATTTCACTCAAGGATTATCGAGTATTCAATATCCCTAACATTGATGAACGGAAATTTTACCACAGAAAGTAATAATAGGGATTGTGGAACATGAGCCCTACTCAGGAATTATAAAAAGTCACCCTTTAATTCACACCTTTCGGTCTTAGGGCATCAGTTTTACATGTGAAATGGACTGCTCACGGAACGTGATTATGAATGTTCATACAACGGAGACCTATTCTTCTCTGTACTTCGAGACCTTTTTACAATACTTAATAGCCAATACTGTATCAATGTAAATGATAGTGGGCACAGGTTTATAATCTTGATAAAGAATAACGCCGAATAGAATAGTAATTTTATACAGCCTATGGATCTACTGCAGACCTTTCAGCTTTAAGTAAACGCCTATCATTTTAAACATTTTGAGAAAGGGCACCTTAGGACTAAGTCTCTCTTTTGGATCAAGTCTAACAATCACCCATCACTGTAGTGGTCTATCTTGAGCTTCCTCAACTCATTGAAATTGACAAAGTACGCAACGTACTTTTGAATTATTAAAGATGAATGAAGAGGAAATACATTCGGTGTTTAAAAATGAACCTCGCTTTTTAGGGGTGTTCGTTATTAACGAAATAACCTCTGTAAAGTTTGAGAAGGATACCTGCTTCATATTCAATACATTTCCTCGTCACATCACCTCAACAGGACATTGGATTTCCGTTTATAGAGCAAAAACGGCCGCTGTTCACATAATTGATTCTTTGAACTTAAAATTTATAATGAATAATCATTATAATTACTTATTTTTTAAGATCCAAGAATGTTAAGCTGTGTGAAACTATTGTATTACCGTGAATTCAACCCTTATACTTCTAAGACGTGCAAAAAACTAATTGAAAATTATTTTCAAGTTATTTTTGCTTTTTAAATAGTACGTTTTTCATAGCTTGGAAGACATTTGATGCTAAAAATTGATGTCAATATTTTATAGTTTCAAATCAGGTAATAAATGCTTTCAAATGAAAAAATGCGATTTTACTACCCCCTAAAACTCGTATATATATAAAAAGGTTTTTTAATACAATCACGTACAATAATTGTTGATACAACACTGCACATTTATTGATAAGAGACGTTGGAAAGATGTTATTACATTTCAATTTTTGAATCGTATAAAATAATGATAAAATTAATAATATATCAGTTATCAAAAAAAATAGAATTAATGACAGAATAAAAAATATAAAAAGAAAATCATAATGCTATAATATAACGAGTTTAAAGCAGTAAAAGCTATGAGTTAAAAACAGTAAGCATGTAAAAACATATGAGTTAAAGCCAGTAAAACTGAGTTAAAGCAGTAAAACAGTAAAGCAAAAGCATACTAACTAACCCTTTGGGTGTTAGGTAACACCTCTATTGATTTTACTGATTTACTGCTTTAAGGTTAGTATAATAAAATATATGAGTTAAAGCAGTATAAAGCATATGAGTTAAAGCAGTAAAACAGTAAAAACAAAAGCATACCAATCCCTTTGGTGTTAGGTAACACCTCATTGATTTACTGATTTTACTGCTTTTTAAAAGGTATGTAATGTTAATATATAATAATGTGAGTTAAAGCTAGTAAAACAAGATTAAAGCATGTAAAAACAGTAAACAAAAGCATACTATTTATTCCCTTAGATGTTAGGTAACACCTCTATTGGTATTATCTGATTTACTGCTTTAAGTGTTGTAAAGTATATGTTTTTTAAAATAAAATATTCGTACATTTGGTAAAGTAAAAATGAATGACTACATAGTATATTTGAAAAAGAAATATTCTTTGGGAATAGTTTAACATTGATATCATATTTTTTGTTCGTGCGGTAATATTTGGGCGTCGGCAGAACGCACGCGGCGGCGGTTTACGCGAAATATTGCGCCCTGCGGGCGCACGCTGCGGCGGTTTCGCGGATGGGTTGGGGGCGCCTGCGGGCGCAACGCGGCGGTTTCGCGACGGGGCTCAACTGCGACGCGGACTCTGAAACGTTTGCGGTCACTGTCTTAAATGTGTAACTCTTTAGATATATATATTCAGTCGTGGTATAAGTGTTAGAAAAAGACTCTAACTCATAGAAGGAAGCATTCTAGCAACTTGTAATATACAAACATCGATTCCTCATACCTTATTACTCTAGGGGTAGACACCCATATTAGGGCTATTTTAGGCTCAGGGGAGTGCTAGAAAAGGCTAGAAAAAAGTGGCACTCAGTTGGACACATAATTAATGTGGCACACACTTGGCACTATGTGGCACTAAACACTTGGCACTCATTGGAACTACCAACTTGGCCACTCATTGGCAATCATATGGCAACTCACTTGGCAACTTACCTGTGACACTCATCTAATACTCATAGAACACTAAATAGAACATATCCACTAGATAACCCTTAACGGTAGATTGGGAAGCCATCAAAGTTTGAACCGTCAAAGCTGAACCATCAATAATGCTGAGTCACCAAAGATGGCATCTCAAAGTTGAAACCATCAAAGATGAACCGCCAAAGATGACGTCATCTAAAAGTTGAGCCATCAAAGCTACGTCATCAAAAAGCTACAAGGCAAAAATTGTACCCTGGAAGGCCAAATTGTACCCTGGATTACAAAAGGGTTGACCGAAAAATTTTGGGTTCTCAAATTGCCCCCTGGAAGACCATAGGGTTGGCCCGAAAATTAGGGCTGCCGAAAAATTAAGGATGGCCCAAATAACATTAGGGTGGGCCAAAAAATTAGGGTTACCAATGGAAGACAAAAGGGTTGGTCGTGTGTTTGTACGTGTGTATATGTGTAATGTAAGTGCAAGTATCTATGGGTGATTGTAAGTTCCATAGTGAATGTGTGTATAAGTGTATAAGTGTGTGTGTGTGTGTGTGTGTGTGTGTTGTGTGTGTGTGTGATGTGGGTGTGTTTAGTGTGTGTGTGTGTGTGTGTGTGGTAGTGTGTGTGTGTGTGTGTGTTGTGTGGTGTGTGTGTGTGTGTGTGTGGGTGTGGGCGCCGCGGATGGAAATAAGTTACGACAGATCCAAACAGGTCAGATACCTACTTGACCTCATGTAGCACCAAGGCAAGGAGCAGGTTATGGAATGAGCTCAAGTATCCCTACTAATCCTCCATATTGACCTTTAAAGAATGGATCATTTTTAAGAAATGGTCAATTATCAGTCCTTGATAACGCTATCAAAGGACGAAATATCACAAGGCCCAAAACTGAAATATCAAGGCCAAAACAACAAAAAAGGGGCTAAGCCCCTTAAAGGGGGTCAAAGGGGGGGGTCAATACGTACGACGGAGGCTTCTCGACCTCCTCTACTAGCTAAGCCCCTTCTTCGACAGGGGCATCAAAAAAGGTTCAAGGTCAGTCAAAGGTCCAAGGCCAAAACTAAGGGTCTATAACGTACGAACCGGAAGGCTTCGCGCTCCGTCTGCAAGCCCTTCTTCGAACAGAGCGTAACTAAAGAGTCATAGGGTCTACCCGCCAAAGTGGGAAATGGGGCCCCTTGGACCATATATATATATATTTATATATATTTATATATATATATTATATATATATATATATATATATATAATATTATATATATATATATATATATATATATATATATATAATATATTATTATATATATATATATATATATATATTATATTATATATATATTAATTATATAATAATAATTATATATATATATATATATTATGATATTATTTAGATTAGTACTCCTTTTTATTGGAGAAATTAGATATTTGCAAAAACAAATAAAGTAATGAAATTTTTGGAAGAGTATGTAAAAAATGAGTAATAAATGTTCTTTAAATGGGAAAAAACATGCATTATAAGACTTTTTCACTTTTTTGTAGCAAAAATTTAATCAAATTACTCAAAAACATCTTTTTTACATCTGCTTTCCAAATGTATTATTTACTATTAACTATAACTTAAAATATCTAATTTCGCCCTCCTCACTCCTCCAAAAAATAAGTATCAATCTAGTTAATGAAATATATATACTATATATATTATTATATATAATAATATATATATTTATAGCTATATATATATATATATTATAATATATATTATATATATATATATTATATTATATATTATATATATATATATATATATTATATATATTATATATAATATATGAATAGAAATTATTGAATAAGAATGTTAACTTGCAAAATTCGTGAATATTGTTCCGGCTTGTCAAAAATATTGAAGGATGACTGCTTTATTATGCTTACCAAAAACGTTTTTTTTTTTGCTCATTGCCACGAATTTATTAACCACTACTTTCAGATCGGGAGTACGACATGTAAATTTCATTTTCAATTGCTTTAATAAAGCAATTTGCACTAGCCTATGTTTATGTGTCATTAAATTGTTTCTTTAAAAAAGTTTAATTAACTTGAGCTTTGGAAACGACCTTTCAGCTGTTGCAGATGTGTTACTGGTAACTTCAAATACAACTGAACTGCTGTATACAATTGTTAGCTACTTGCTAAGCAGCTGTTTTTCTACAAATAAAATGTTTTTCAAGAACATCTTTAATAGGTACCATTTTTTCATTTTTCACTTCTGTAGTCATTAAAACTTTGAAGGTGATTAATTGTTCATAAACGGAAAATATAAATCTAAATCGTATTTTTTTACCAGTTTTGTAGCCCTTTTCTTGCAACTTTTCATTTCGTAGCTCTGCTTTTGCTGCAGGGGCAAGAAATGAAAATAACTCATTTAACATTGTTCATGCTAGTGAAACGATAGTTATCTGATCGAAGAAATTTATTGAACAACCTAATTCTAAAGGCTTTCAATGGGTCTTCAACTCTTTCATAAGATAAAAGCTCATCAAAAAAACATTTTAATCTGTATTTGAAACCGTGCTGGAAAGTAGAGTTTATTTTCAAATGTTCCAATGTTTTTGTTGCAACTCCGTAGTTTCTCCTCACTACAATCTTCTCAGAAATTTCGTGTCTTAGCTCAACATAAGTTTGATTTTTGCTTGTCCAATAGGTAAGTTTGCTTTCTGAAGATAATGTATGGGACTTTGCAAAATAATTTTTGAGACAAACATTGGATGCTTTCCAATACTTTACTTTTGAAACACGACAGAGAATAAACTCAAAATTTTTTAACTGCTCCCTGAGACCAAGGCCTTCGTTTCTTTCACTTGACTTCTTACTCATAAATAACACTTGAGATAAGAACTGCGAAAATACTTTTGAAATTGTTTTTTATTACTAGTAAGGAATCATACTTGGATGACCACCTAGTTGAACAATTTTTTTAGTGTTTTTTGTGAGTCGATCCGGTTATTGTATCTGAACATACTGTATAATTCCTTGCTAACCTCCGGAGCTGTACTAGAACTATAAATACACTATATACTTTTTTTTTCAGTTTTGTCATAAATTCCTTGAAGCGACCTTATATCTTTTACAGAACTTATTAATGATTAAATTTAATTATCAGCTGCACAATGAATGTATTCTGCCATTGAAACAATTCTATATACGAAGCCTGAAGTCTCTCGAGATATTCTCCCTCGCTATTTGGCTCCTCCATCATACCTTGACTCTGAGCATTTTTTCTATTTAATGTTTTGTTATCTAAATACTTTAATTATTTGTTTTTTCAAAAAGTTTTTCGAAACTGTTCCCTGTTAGTTATACCCCAAAACCCACAAAATTTGTTCTTACAAGGTGAGGTGCCAACTATTTCTTAAGGGCACGCCAAATTTCCATCCCCCCTAAAAATGGACATAAAAATTCGGAATTTTCAGCCGATTTTGACCTTAATAAACACCAAACTGTAGTTTTTTTTTTGCCCTCTAAAACGCTGTTTTCAGGTGTTTTTCTGTGACTGTAGTCATTCTTTCAAAATTTTCAAATTTTTCAAAACAAATGTTTCTGACATTTTTTCGTATTAACTTCCATAATTTTTTGTCGAAAATGACTTCAGAACTGAATATGCTAAATAGGTCTATTCCTACAATGTCAAGAGAATTTTTCGATTTTTTGAGTTTGTGCTCAGCGTTGTCCAGTTTCCAAAACACCCCCTTTTTTTGGATTTTGAAATGAAAAATTGCGATATTTTTTTTTCCTGTTCGGGCGAAGTGGATAAAATTTTCAGAGCATATGTAGTCGGGAGAGAGGCACATTTTTAACAGATAATTTCTTTGTATATGCAATAGTTTTGGATTTGTTCTTGGAACAAATTTTCAAAAAAAAATTTTTTTTGAAAATTTAAAAAATTTTTTT
>JABUQX010079994.1:22500-34509 GCA_015478945.1 Trachelipus rathkii
AGGTCCGTTTGATTTGATGAATGTTTCATTCATAAAATTAGCTTTAAATCTAATTTCTTCCAAATCGATAAACTTCATCACAATAGTTGATCAATTATTTGTAATATAAACCATTTATTATTTCTTTTTATTCCAAAACCACGTGGTCCATCACAACAGCTGATCAAAATACTTGTAAACAAACGTTCGTTTATGTACAAAATTCGTTCTAAAACTGGATTAGCAAAATGTCGACTCATTTTCCTGTCGACCATTTAGGTATAAGTCCATCCCCCCCACAAATTTCCACTAAACAGGTAACAGTTTCCACATTTTAACTAGTTTAACTCCTGAATGGGAGTCAGAATAAAAAAGAAAAGAAAAAGAGAAAAAATTGTGTGTGTGTGTGAGAGAGAGAGAGAGAAAAAAAAATTAAATTGAACAGACTCGACAGAAACTTTTCATTCTAAATCATCAGAGCCATTATGTTCGATAAATCAAACCTTAGCAACCTTTCGGATAGATCTGGCAACAGATTGCGGAACCATCGGAGTAGAGGACGAAGACTGAACAACGGCAGGAGGAGCAGATGATGGCGAAGAGGAAGGAGTATATGAAGTGTCCGAACCTCTATGAGTTAAGGACAACTTTAAAGGACAGAGATGTTTTGCAGGGTATAGATTTGTCTGACCTCCTGGTGTTCTCATTAACACCAAACAAACCTTCACGTCGTCTCCATGAACTACTTGGGTCACAACACCCATCTATCAGACGCTCCTTAGTTGGACTACGAATAAGAACGACGTCATCAACCTTAACTAGGTTATCCCTCTTAGTTTAATATAAATCACTGCTTGTTTTCTGAAGACATGAGGTATTTTCCTCCTATCATCGGGTCATGAACTCTTCAAAATTTTTAAGATGATTTCTTCAAAGACGAAATCAGTGCATTTCGACCTAAAGAACCAGTCTTCCAGAACTAATTATGGGTATTAGCTCCTTTCAAACCATATTAGTCCGAGAATAGGTTTAAAAAAAACAGTTCACGCCGTTCGGACTAGAAGTATATGTAAGAAGTATATATGAAGTATATGTAAGAGGACGAGAGATGATCTTTTTCGGCTGTCTGGGAGGATAGTAACGAAATGTAAATATTCCATGGAGGATTTTCCTGAGGTAACTCTTCTCAACCCGAACCATCTTCTTCCCACAGACTGCCCACACTTGGCTGTAGGGTGGAATTCGTTTATGCACATTTTGGTTCGTTATTTATCAGCTTATTTATTCCGGTTAATTCAATGTTAAAAAAAATTTATAAAATTTGAAACGAGGGATGAACCGAATGAAAACCTAAATGAGATGTCCGGTCAGGTTTGCTTGAAAGTTGTTCCTGAATCAAACTTTTGTGGGTTTGAAGATAACGACAGTAAAGCGTCGAGTACATAGTTTCTCACTGGTAATATGTGGTGGTTCAACTAGAGAGGAGGCAAGTCTACTTTATCTTCCAGTAAGTGTTCTTTATATATATATACAGTATATATATACGTATATATATATATTATATATATATATTAGTATATATTATATAATAAGAAAATAATAAGTTATGAGGTTAGTATATATATTAATATAATATATATTATATAGTTATATATACGTATTATAGTAGTTAGATTGTAGTATATATAGCTAGTGGGATATATATATGGTAGTTAATAGTAATTAGGTATAAGTAGTACAATGATATGTGGTAATAGGTATAAGATATAATAGAGTATAATATAGTATATATATATTGTGTGTAATATTTAGTATATATATATATATATATTTGAAATAAATAGTTTTCTTGACGTGCTTTAATGAAAGAAGTTTAATCTAAGTTGTTAAACTTAAATTTAATCTGATGCAGAGAAGGATGTAGAAGTCAGAAGAGTGTCTTCGGAATCCGTTTTTGCAATTCCACAACTTTACACAAAGGCTTTCTATTGTGAGTTTAAAATATTATTTATGCCTTTCTCCTTACATTTAGGGTTCTGATATTGAAAGAGCCACTGGAAGTCTTTGTTTTAATAACCTGTTAAATCCGAAATTTTCAGAAACTTTTCATTTCAAAAAGGCTGTGAAGGATTCGTTAGAAAAGACTATATAAGTAGTGGAAGTCTTAATAATGGCTGATATATATATAGTAGTTATATAGTATATATATATATTAATTTATAAAAATATTTAATAATATAGTTATAAGAGATATATGTAGTGTATATAATATAAATATCTATATCATACATATTATATACTATATATATAATATATATATATAGTGTATATATATAGTATATATATATAGTATTATATATATTTATATTAATAGTATATCATATGATATATATATAGTGATGAGTAGTAACGGGGATTTCGCTCGTGTTGGTCATTTTGACCACAGCGTCCAGGACCTATCTGAGGCTTTTTTGAGCCCAATGTTTTTACCTTTTTTGACCTTCTTTGGGCCTTGACCTTTGTTGGGCTGGACTGTTTTTTTGGCCCAGTTTTTTACCTGACCGTTGGGGACTCTTTTTAGGCTTGTACCTTTCGGCGACTTTACCTTTTTTTCGACCAACCGTTTGGTCTTCCATTGGGTCATTTTTGGGCCACGGTATTTTTCGGCAACCTAATTTTTGCCACCCGTCGAAGAAGGGTTGCGCCAACGGTTGCGTCAGCAACCGTGTGTAGCATGTCCCACCCTAATTTGTTTCGACCAAATATTGGTTTGCATCATGGTCATTTTGGCCACGCTCAGATTGTTTGGCCATCCTTTGAGGGGCTTAGCCCTATTTTTTGATATTTCGGTAAACATCTACACACTCGGGCGCGCGCACCACTACACACACACAAGGAGCGACACAGGCACAACACCTAGCCTAACGTCGCCAACCTACACTAACCTACACCCAGCCTACACTAGCTACACCAGCCTACAGCCCAGCCTGACCATAGCTACACCAAGCTAACATAAGCCTACACTAGCCTACACAAATAGCACTAATCACCCAGCTCACACAGCCTACACATGGCCTACACCCAGCCTCCACAATGCGCTAGACCCAGCGCTACCACATTGAGCCATACACCACAGCCTACAGCCATAGCCTACACGCAGCCTCCACATAGAATACACCCAGCTACCAACCAGCCTACACATGGCTACAACTCAGGCCTGCAGCCTAGCCGCTTCACGCCCTATCCTACACCTACACCTGGCTTACACCCTAGCCTTCAAGTAGCCTACACCTACACCTAGATTCCACCCCGCCAAGATAACGGTGTAAGCTACTACCGCAGGTACGACGTAGCTCCACCCAGCCTTCCTACCGTAGGTCTACGGCATACACCTACACTAGCCTGCACAAGCCTTCACCGTACAGCGCTACATCCTAGAGCCTCCGAGCCCAAGTTGTTTCAGGGCTGTCTTAGCAGGTGGACACCTAATGCCTAGCCTACACGTGGCGCCCTACAACCCCGACTTAATGGGCGCGGCCAACGAGTTCATGATGTTCAGCGCCTTGTTTGATGGCTCAATGCTTCTAGATGACGTCCATCTTTGGTCGGGAGTAGTCGATGCGGTTGGAGCCTCCAGAATTTAGTTGAGTTTGGATCATCAACTGGTCATGAGTGCTTTACTTCAGAGACAGCTGGCGGTAGAAAGACAGGACATCACGCCGTAAGGAACGTATCTAGCGGATGTTCTACTGTAGGTGGTATTTCGTAGTAATTACATTCTATGAGTATAGTAGATCAAGACGGTGCCAGTGAGTGGGCCAATGAGTGTCGCCAGTGTAGCGCTAAGGTGCTGTGTCTGAATTGAGAGATGCCCTGGTGTAAGTTGACGGCCACAGTGAAGTTCAGCGTCTGAAGTAAGTGAGTGTCCATTCAAGTTAGGTGCGGCAGATGCGTGAGTGCCCCTTTGTTTCGAAGCGTTGTCGCTAGCCTCCACCGCTGAGCTCCCTGAATAAGCCACTGACATAAGGGGTGGTCTACCCCTAGGTATATAGGTATAAGAGGAATCGATTGGTGGATGTGATAGTTATAAGGTAGGTCAAATGTTTGCCTTAGGGTGCTTCAGCCACGCTACTATGAGTTAGTCCTTTTTGTCTAGACACTTATAGCCTATATAGTTAGTGCGTTGCCACGAGGACTACAGACTCACGACATACACGATTATGGGAACATTATCGACACTTATACCAACACACTAGTTGACACTTATAAGCACTAGTACAACTACTCGCATAGACGACTTACAACATAGGTGCCATATACACGTTTAACTCACACCCAGACACACAGATACACCGTTACATTGCGACACCGCCACAGATACAGGTTACACTTAACTCAGCAGCAGGCTCGAGTATTTTGATGTTCAGCATTGATGCCTTTGTCAATCTTGAATGCGCCGAACTTTTGATGCTCACGAGGTCACATGATGATGCTCCAGCATTAATGCTCATCACTTTTGAGTCCTCAATTTTTGGTGCCTTATCTTGGAATTACCATCTATATTGATGATCATCTAATGAATGAGTCATCTTTGATCACCACTAATATGGATGATGTCATCTTTGATGACTCATCTTTTGTCTACCTCTAGGTCATAAGCTAACCAACAGGGCTCAGCGTGAGCCCCGCGCAAGCGCAGACCAAATCCGCGCACAACCGCAGGCGTAATCCGGTGCGAAACCTGCGCGTGCGCCCGCAGGCGCAAATATTTTCCCGCGTACCCGCTCGCCGCGTGCGCCCGCAGGCGCAATACTTCCGCCGCTTAACCTCCGCCGCGTGCGCCCGCATAGGCGCCAATTTTTTCCGCATCCGCGCGCGAATGATAAAATATATATAACTATAAGTCATTCATTTTATTATTTGCATACTTAAACAATAACCATTTCTTGAGTGATTAAAAAATATACTATGAGTCATTTCATTTTTATTTCAACTTAAACATTCTTTATTAAAAAACATTTTCGCGAACCTAAAGCAAACTGTACTCATTACAGACCTATTATTTAACAATATATTTATTAACATTATTTTACTTTATGTATTTTTTAATTTATGAAATTGTTTATTTAAAAATTGTATGTAAGAAGAAAAAGCCAAGTGTCTGATATAAAATCATTTTATTTTACTAACACTGTACGGTGTGTGTGTATTTATAAATATATATATAATACCTTAAATGGGGAAAAATTTGGTAAATCAATAGAGGGGTGACCTAACACCAAGGGGGGGTACTTGCAGTTGGCTTATTGTGTTTTTTACTGGTGTTTGTTTTCAACTGCTGTTAGAACTATGAATGTTTTACTGACTTTAACTCATGTGTTTACTGCATTTAAACTCATATGTTTTGTTACACTGGGGCGCTTGTTCGATATCGCATTATGTTATTAACCAGTTAGCATACCTTAAAAGGCAGTAAATCAGTAAATCATAGAGGTGTGACCTATCAGCAACATAACGGGCTTTAGTTAATGCATGTTGTGGTTGTGTAAGCTTGCTTTAGCTGCTTATAGGAATAGCATGTTGGGACGGTCATGTTTTTTTACTTGCGTGTTAACTCAGTATGTTTTATGCTTTCAGACGCTCTAGATATTTATTAACATTAAAACAATTGTTAAAGCATTCATTCAGTAAGTCAAATTGGCGTTTAGAGGTGTGGACCACGCACAGAAGGGGTGATTTAGTGCTTTGTTTTTAATGTTTTACTGCGCGTTTAACTATGTGCTCTCTGCTTTACTGTTATAACTTTCTGCTTTACTGCTCATATTAACTTCTGTTTCTGGTTTTTAATGTCTGCTGATTTAGCTGTTTTAACTTTCCTGCTTTCTGTTTTAATTCATAATTTATTAACATTATGTTTTTCTTTTATTTTGTTTTAATACTTTTATTTTTATTCTTTTTAATTCTTTTTTATTTGTTTTTTATATTTTACTTTTTCTATTATTTTATTTTTGTTTTAATATTTTTATTATATTTATTGCTTGTTTGTTGTTATGTGTTTATATTTTAACTTTTATTATTTTTACTTTTATATTTTTTGATTTTTATATATTTGTATTTATTATAGAGCGTATAGTATGTTATTAAGTTACATTCAATGCCTATTGTGGTATTATTATTTTAGAACACACATACACTCCTGCAGCACACACAACACAGACACACTAGACGACACAGGTGTGACACACCACATTCCACGACGGCAACGACATCACTAGACACACACTCGCTCACAAACACTCTCACTTACACTTAATACAACGCATTACACTATGAAGACACGGTTTGTACGTTTCGGACACACAGACGAGCATGGTTTGGCAGTGCCACGGCTATAGACGTGAGCACTGTACGGATTCTCTAGAACTCTCGCCTAGACACTACATTTACACTTATACACACACAACCAGATCTAACCTTAGCACGCACAGGAAGTTTACTTCAACCATCACTGCTTCGGCACAAGAGATTTAGACGTTACGAGTCGGACGAGCGCAGCAGCTACCAGATTTTACTTACATCACAACAGATTTACTTAACTCGTGCACACAGATTTCTATACGCTAAACTTACACACCATGATTATGTTACTGTACGAGCATGCATACAGGCTACAGCAGTTTTACTTGAACAGAGCACACAGATTTTACGTTACAAATTACGGATTAATTTACAGTGAAACAGAGTCAATTCCATTTAGCTAAGCCACTAACGGACACACACACACACCATAGGGACGCGGTGGACCACACGCGACACTCACTTTTACCAGAGTGGGACTGGCACGCGGGTGACTCTCAGCGTGCGTTGGATACGCGCGCATCGGCAATGCAACGTTTCTATTCGTGTGATGAGTAGCATATTATGTACGTGAAGTCAATCGCTGGTTATATAAAGGATGTTCTTGTAGTGTTTAAGGTTAATTATGAATACACGTAAGCAGATTAAATATGATGATGAATTTCGATGTATGAAATAATGATCTAGAAATTATGATCAAAAGACGTATCAGTTAGAAACTTCCTGATAATAATAATGGTGCATATAGATGTCACGATGTTAATCTTTGAACAAAGACATTTACTTATTAAGCTGTAGGTAGCATGATATCTTATTTTGGTGATTAGATAGAATTTTGTGATAACTGTTGAAACCAAAGTTTTAAAATGATCCGTTCTTAGATAGTAGGAAATTTGGTTTACTATGAAATAGGTTATTAAGAATGAACATGATGTAATTGTGTACGCACCTTGAAGAACGCAGTACAATCAGAAAATGTAAGGTAAGGCTGTGGTCAGCCCCTAGCCTGGACCTCCTCTCCCTAAGCGGTATGCGAATTAGGTGTTTGCTGTCTCGCTCTGATCTTATACTGCTTTACATCGCATCTGTTTCAGCGAAGGTAGTAATAAGTATACAAAAAACAAATAAGTTCTTCTCTGCTAAAAATGACATGTATTTTATTAAAATCATTCTTATGTATTTGATTAACAAGATTCCAATTATGTGAGATAAAGCCATTAGTAAACTAAGCAATGCATGAAAATCAAGGAAAATATTTCAAAGTTTTTTAATAGGATAGTTGTGCGTTGATTATCTTCTTTGATTATTTATAGTCTATGTAGCAACAGTTAGTTGACAGAATTGGACGGCAAACACGAGAAAACACACACAGACCCCTTGCGCCTCGTTACAGATAGCGAAATGCTGACGTCATCGTCTCGTAAAATGGGTTGAAAGATTACTACTGTTAGCCCTAAATTTAGGGTTAATTCTTTTTGTACCTCGCCAGTGGGGCTACGGACAGTGTTGTCTGGCATAATAGAGATCGAGTACTGTCTCCGTAGGGTTTACAGATATATTGTTCAAACTGACCTTTTATCTGTAAAATGTGGTGGCCAATAACTACGTTAGGTCCGTTAATGATTTAGGCATAAATTTAGGATTAGCCTTTTTTGTATCACAGGCGCGGATTTAGAAGCACATAATGTCGCAGGTCAAAGTGTAATTCCATGATGATAGACCAAGATCGTGGAATCAATGTTTATTTATCTTATAAATAATATTTCAAACTGAAACATGCTGATCGGTAAGATCCTTTGATCAGGTAGAAGGAAATGTTTACCTTTCTTGTGGGTGGACGGAGTAAACCTTATTTCTATATGACCTCGTATGTGATGTGCTCGAAGAATTTATGTCTGTTAGCGCTTTTTGGCTTTAATGGTATGAACAAACATTGTATTTTTCACTATCCTGAGCCCAAGTTTTCGTTTATTGTAAACTCTTAACAATGACAATGTAACTATTTATTTAAGAAAGTAAAAATATAAGGTATAGAGCTATTTCACTATTATAATTAGAAAATTTATAATCATTGATTTCCAATCGATTTATATATATATATTATATATATAATATATATAAATATATATATATATATAATTATAATATATATATATATATAATATATAATATACTATATTATATATATAGTATAGATTAGTATATACTATATATATATATATAAAGGATAAATTAAATATATACAAGCGTGTTAAATATATTTACAATGGTTTAAATATAACGATAACATATTAAATATAATACTTCTACATACATTTTACACATGAAGTTTTCGAACTCATTTGTATATTAATTCTTTAAATCTTTGCAAATATGCAATCATTTTATATCATATTATCGATGATATATGTTTCCGTATCTCAGTAATCATAAAGAACTGCTTGAAGAGTTTTTTAGTTAAGCATCGAGCGAGATAATAGGTAATGTAACGTTAGAATATAATTGTTATTTTTAAATAAAAACTTAGAATAAATCTTTAATAAAATCCATGTTAGTGTTAGCAAGAGAAGAACCTTATTCTTGTTCTTTTTCATACTTATTACATCGCTAGAAGATATGTAATAGCAGTGAAGTCAAGTAGAAAGAACGTAGCATATGCTTGGTGTAGGGGGTGCTAGGGGCTGACCTTACTGATTTTCTGATTTATTGCTTAAGGGTGTATGAAAAATATATGTTTTTAATAAAATTTCATTAAATTATATAAAAAGTATTTTAAAACCTGTTAGTTATAAAATTTATAAACAAAAAGTATTACAGTTAATAATAAAATTCTTTGTTAAAGATAATGATTGCTTATTTAGGAATGGCTTGTGTTATGAGGAAAACGATAATGATGCGTAATAGAATCTTGTATGGTCTGTTATGATGATCGTTGAATGAGTAATATACCAGTATCGTGTTTAATTAAAGACATAACAATGTGTTAAATACATTATACGTTTATGATGTGTAAGTGGCTGTGCGTGCTGTGTGGGTGTGTAAGTGTAGTGTGCGTGTGTGTGTGTGGGTGGTTGTGTGTGTGTGTGTGTGTGTAAGTAAAATCTGTGTGTGAGTGTAAAGTAAATTGGTGTGTGTAAGTAAATCTGTGTGTGTAAGTAAATCTGTGTGTGGTGTGTCTGTAAGTAATCTGGGGTGAAGTGTAAGGTAAATCTGTGTTGAGTGTAAGTAAATTGTGTGTGTTAACGTAAATCTGTTGGTGTGGGTACAGTAAATCTTTGTGTAGTAATAAGTAAATTCTGTGTAAGTAAATCTGTGGTTGTGTGTGTGTAGTAAGTGTAATGTAAGTGTCTAGGAGTAAATGTAAGTGCCATAGTAAGCATGTGTGTTATTAAGTGTCCTTTCAAATGGGTGTATAGTGGTAAGTGTGTGTGGTGTGTTGTGTGTGTGTGTGTGTGGGTGTGTGTGTGTTGTGTGTGTGTGTGTGTGGCAGGTAGTGTATGTGTGTTCTAAATAATATTAACAATAGGCATGAAGTATAATAACACTAGATAATAATAAAATATATAAATAAAAATAATAATAAAAGTAAAATATAAAATAAAATAAAAAGGATATAAAAAGAATAAAAATAAAAAGTATTAAAACAAAATAAAATAATAATAAAAGTAAAATAATAAAAATAAATAAAAAGAATAAAAAGAAATAAAATAAAAGCTATTAAAACAAAATAAAGAAAACATTAATGTTAATAAAATATATAAATTAAAAAACAGTAAAACAAAAAGTTAAAACAGTAAAGCAGAAAGTTAAAACAGTAAAGCAGAAAGTTAAAGCAGTAAAGAAGAAAGTTAAAGCAGTAAAGCATGAGTTTAAAAGCAGTAAAACAGTAAACAAAAGCATACTCCCTCTTGGTGGTTAGGGGCATGTCTTATTGATTTACTGATTTACTGCTTTTAAGGTATGTAATGTTAATAAATATATGAAGGTTAAAAGCAGTAAAAATAATGATCACGTCTAAAAACATAGTTTAAACAGTAAAAGCAGTAAAAAAAAGCATACAAGCCTTGTTGTTAGTCAACACCTCTATTGATTTACTGATTTACTGCTTTAAAGGTATGTAATGTTAATAAATATATGAGTTAAAGCAGTAAAACATATGAGTTAAAGCAGTAAAACATGAGTTAAAGCAATAAAACATGAGTTAAAGCAGTAAAGCAGTAAAACAAAAGCATACTAATCCACCCTCGGTGTTAGGTAACACCTCTATTGATTTACTGCTTTACTGCTTTAAAGTATGTAAAGTATATGTTTTTAATAAAATTTCGTACAGTTGTAGTAAAATAAAATGATTTTAATCAGACACTTTGGCTTTTTCTTCTTAATACAATTTTTAAAAATTAATAAATTAAAAAGTAATATAAAAATATGTTAAATAAATAATAATGTGTTAAATAATGGTCTGTAATGAGTTACAGTTTTTAGGTTCGCGAAAATGTTTTTAATAAAATAATGTTTAAGTATGAAATAAAATGGAATGACTCATAGTATATTTGTAAAAGAAATTCTTTGAAAATGACTCAAAGTCTGAAATAAAAATGAATGACTATAGGTATATATATTGGTTTTCATGTCGCGCGGGATGCGGAAAATTGCGCCTGCGGGCGCACGCGGGTGCGGTAGGAACGCGGAATATTGCGCCTGCGGGCGCATCTGCGGCGCGGGGGTTACGCGGAAATATTGCGCTGCGGGCGCACGCGCGGCGGGGACGCGGCGGGTCGGCTACTGCGGGTGCGCGGGATTGGCTGTTTTTGCGCGGAGGGCTCACGCTGAGCCCTGTTGGGTAGTATGATCTAGAGGTAGACAAAAGATAAGGCAATCAAAGATGAATCATCAATACAGGTGGTATCAAAGATGACTTCATCAAAGATGAATCATCCATATAGATGGTATCAAAGATAGTAGGCCAAACAAAACTGAGAATCAAAGTTGAGCTTTAGGCTGGGCTCAATGCTGAGGCTAAATTGGGGATTCAAAAGTTTGAAGGCATCAATGCTGAGACTCAAAATAGATGTGTGAGTGTAAGGTGTAAGTGTATCTGTGTGCGGGTGTGAATGTAAGGGTAATATATTGTGTGTGGGTGTGAGTGGTAAGTGTATATGGGCTAGTGTAAGTGTCTATGGAGAGTGTCAAGTGCTTATAAAGTGTTATAGGTGTATAAGTGCATAATGTCATAGTTATGTGTGTAGGGTGTGTGCAAGTAATATATAGGCTAATAAGTGTTAGAAAAAGACTACTCCATAGTAGGAAGCACCCTAGCAACTTGTAATATACACCCATCGATTCCTCATACCTTATAACCGGGGTAGACACCCATCTTAGGGCTAT
Source organism: Trachelipus rathkii (assembly GCA_015478945.1). NCBI lineage: Eukaryota > Metazoa > Arthropoda > Malacostraca > Isopoda > Trachelipodidae > Trachelipus > Trachelipus rathkii. Next base: position 34,222 of record JABUQX010079994.1, read on the forward strand.
TCGGGGCTCAGGGGAGGCTAGAAAAAGGCTTGAAAAAAGTGGGCACTCAGTTGGCCCTATGTGGCACTCACTTGGCACTAGTGGCATCACCTTGGCATCATTGACACTCACTTCGGCACTCATTGGACTCCCTTGGCCAAAGCTCACTTGGCACTCATCTAATACTCTAGAAGTAATCATAGAACACTAATGAGAACATCGCTAGATACTTCGCTTACGGGGGTTTGGTAACATCAAGTTGAACAATCAATAAATCTGGGTCATCACAGATGAACCGACAAGATGAGG
>JABUQX010079995.1:0-12500 GCA_015478945.1 Trachelipus rathkii
TATATATATATATAATAATATATTAATATATATATATACTAATATATATATATTTATATATATATATTAAATATATATAAGTATCATAGATATATATATATAATATATAATAATATATATATATATATATAGTATAATATAGTATATATAATAATATTAATATATATATATAAATAATTATATATAATAATATATAATATAATATATAAAATATATAATATATATATATATTATATAATATATATTATATTATAATATATATATTTAATATATATTATAATTATATATATTAATATTAATATATATATAATATATATATATTTATAATATATTATAATATATAAATATGATATAGTTTAGTACATTTTATGATATGTAGACATTTTGTTAATTCACCAAATTCTGTTCCACAAGATTAATAACACCTCTGCGAGGCTTAAATATTAAATAGTTTATATTTCATTTTCCCGAAAAGGAATTTTGTAACGACCACAAAATCTTTTTCAACAAAAGAGTAACACGTTCAAGAATAGCTCGGAATTTAGGGAATTAATTTCCGGCCCTGTTAACACTCAAGGAATTGATTGTTTACAAAGGAAGCATTATATAAATAACTCTAGTGCAGTCTAAATAAGGATTATATATTATAAAATAGTTTCTCATCCGCATTAGCTAGTAATGTTTAATACAATGCTAAAATTAGCCTATACTTTTTATTTAAATTTTTTAATATAAATAAAAAAAATGATTTTTTTTATAACACTATATATTATATATATATATATATAATATATTATATATATATTTATTATATAGATTAATAATATATAATATTAAATAATAATACTATATATAAATATATTAATATTATATAATAATATATTAATATATATATAGTATATATATACTATATATAAATATATAACTTATATATTACATATTATATCATATTATATATATTAAATTATGATGTAAAGCAGTATATATATATAAAACGTTTTATTTAAATATTTTTCATAATATTAGTAGCATATTCGTTCAATTCTTTAAAAAGATAAGTAAAATGAGAAAGATACGACAATATTAAAACTTTAAAAAATTAATTGACAATAAGACATTATCAATTCAATGAAACAGATTAAGTAACGCCCTTTTTGAAGGGGAGATTGAAGATTGAATTGATAAGCTTTGGGTAATAAAAAATGTTTCGGGTTGTGCCTAAAGACTGTTCCGTGTATGGTTTGTTTTCAATATATAGATTCTTGTGAATACTACAACAAAACATATACACTAACCTGAACTTAGAGGGAGATAAACCTCAACCCAGCTTATATTAATATTGATCGAGGATACAGTAAAGCAGAACCTAGCCTAAATTGATCGTGGATGCAGTAAATTTCGACGCATCCTACATGAATCAACGCTGCGTAACACTTCTTTTATTATTTGCGGGCAAGAATTTTGCAATTTAGAAAATTTAATAAATTTACTAAACATCAATCGAGAATTTTATTGAAAAAAGCCTTTAAATATCTTAAAAATTAAAGATTTTATGAGAATTTACTTTTTCTTTTTTTTCTTTTTTTTGGGGGGATGGGAGGCCCCCCAAAAAAGTAGCAGTCTTTTTTTTAATTTTTCCTGATTTTAAAAGATGCCATGGTTAGACATAAAACAAAAAGGTTACTTTTAACCCTTTGAATTAAATTGGATTTTTCATGACTGTCTCTCCTTAATAAATGCAATTAAATTAAATTAATTTTTTTTTTGTTAAGTTACGTTCTTTGTTGTATTTTCATTGTTATTTTTTTTTTAATTTGCATTATTTATATATATGATTGTTTATTTTTTATAACACTATATATACTTTTTTTATTTCTGAGTTATTAGTTATTTATTATAATCATTCATAATTTTATTATTATTATATATTAATATATATTATTAATTATTATTGTAATTATTATATTTATTATTTTAATATTATTTATTATATATTATTATTATTATTATGTATTATTATTATAAATTATTAAAGATCATTTATTACTATTATATATTATTTCTTATTTATTCTTATTATTATTATTATTATTAATTATTATTATTATTATTATTTTCACGGGTCATGTAAATTTTCTACGGTCACAGATAAGAGGGTCGGGAATTTTTATGACCATGAGGGAAAAAAAAAAGTGTAAAGAGAAAATTTTTTAAACTTTTTCCCCCCCTATAAAATATAATATAACGCTGAATCATAAATATTCTTAAAAATTAATACCGATCAATTTTATGAGCAAGCAATTATCGTAGGTTCGCCGAAAGTGGTATAGTATGAATATAATAAAGGCCGTAAAATACCGTAATAATATACTCAAATATTCTGAGAACTTATAATAATAAGTTATAATTCAGGTATTATATATATATATATAATCCTAGTATTCAAATATAAACCTAATATTGCCCTGTATTATATAGTATATATAACCTATATATATAATACACGGTATAATAATATATATAATATTCTCAATATCTCGCATCTATATAAATTTGAGTTATAATATATAACTATATATCCGTATAAATTATAGTTATTATATCAATAAGTAATTTCGTGATCATTCCATTTTAGGGTAAATTATAAAAATAAATATAAAATATCTTATTACATAATACTGGTCATAACAAAAAAAGTGTGAAATATTTCTATAGTATAATGTAAGTAAATAATGATATTATTTATATATTGGATTTAGCAGATATTATATAGTTTCGAGTAGTGGCTTTAGGGTATATATAATTATTTACTCAATTATATAGGTAGCAGGTGTCGATTAATGGAGGTTGACTTCTACATTTTTTGATTATGGTGTCTCAGGTTAGGTTAGGTGTGTAGGTTAGGTTAGTAAGTATAACATCATTAGGTGGTCTCAGGTATGTGTTGGTAGGTGAGGCTTACGATGTTCAATCTGATGAGAGTGCCTTATTTATATTATATATGCTCAAATAAAATTTACTATATATATCATAAATATAAATATAAATAATAAATATACTATATATATATAATTATATATATATATATATTATATATATAAAGATCGCACTATATATAGTTATAAACTTTCTCCGCTGACTCGTTAAGATTCTAAAATTAAAGACCGAGTCAATGGCTATGTTTATAGACGTAACATATTCGATTATTTCGCACGTACCCTAACTACTTTCCGACTATATATATAATCTACTAAAGTTAAATGCCAGCTAATAGAGTATTAATATCATGCGGTGTGTATCGATATATTTTCAATATAGGTATAAGCATATGTAATATATATATATATATAAATATATATAGTAACTTTTAGTATAAGGTTACACATTATTAATATATAATGGAAGATGCCAATAATTGACCTGTATATTATTTAGTAAAGTCTATATTCAATCCATCTTAGATATAATACAGTATTCTTAGCGGCAGCGTAGAGGAAGAAGGAGTGGTGGTTGGCGTCGTTTTACATTGTATATCAACAGCTAGAAGTGATTGCACCTGTACTATAAACTGAGCATATGACTTTGAAAAATGAATCTGAGAGATGAAGAATATAGTAATACTGCTTGTAGAGTGAGATCGTATTCTCTATAAACACACAGAAAGTCCTTATAGAGATAGGGGTGCTCAGGATTGATGCAAGATCGTCACATGCGCCAAGTGTGCAACATTAAGAATTACGTGAGCGCAGGCTCTGAATAGGTCAGCTTGAAAGAAAGAGTGAGAGACAGCATGCCACAGCTAAAAGGGAGAGCAAAAATTATGTTTATATGATCATAATGGTTGATTAATTTCTCCTCGAGACCATCCTACAATTGGGATTCCTTGTCTAAAGATGAGAGACCTACATAGAGGTCAGTTCGTGGATTCTGCTTCCTAAATAGTGACGAATATCTTAGGAGTAACTTTTTATCACCTATGATGGGTGTTTCAAGAGACCGCGATCAGAATTACGGAGATGCACTACTATACTTAAATTAACTAACGATGAAAGTATGGTGGATGAAGTTACCTAGTTTGAGAGCTAACATCTCCTCACGTCTAGTGAGGCGGATAATATAAACTTTCACGCATTTAATAATGAGACATTAGCTCTCTGGACCGACACAAATTGCAAGTTAGATAAGGAAAAAGACGGTCTTAGATTCCGTGAAATGGCCGGATCTGTATACTGAGTAATTTCGAGACTGAATATCGTTAAGCTCAACCTATCCTAACTGGGATAAAGAGTATGAAGACACAAAAGGCTTGTTTATCAAATCGAGTGTCGGTTAAACTATGTTTATATAAGGCAAATACATCTATTAAATGCTAGGTGCTAACGAGTTCAGATATTGGTTTAAAGATTTCAAGACCTATTCTTATAGTTAGGGTGGCAAGAGAAAACCGTTTTTCGGAATATGAGGCTGAGGCAGTATTTGGAAATTATTGAGGTAGGAAGAAAACATAATCGCATAAATATACAAAATATTTCAATAGTTGTGAAATTATGGAAGATAGATGTTCTGACAAATTATATGGAAAAAAAGTAAACTGAAGACTATCAACCAATCATATAGAAAGCATAAGAGGAGAAGTAATCTAAGAAAGTTAAGTGGTATGAGCTATTGGAATAGTACATAAGAATTGAAGAAGTTCTCCTACACGCCAATTTATAAGTATTAAAAGTAAAGGAATAGGAAATTGTCACAAATTATATTAAGTGATCGAAACCTTTTAGTGAGTCTACAGATGAACAAAAGGATAATGGCCTACAACTAGTTCTCAATTAGTGCCCTCTATGGTTCATTGCTGCTGCGTGATTTCCGCAGGAAAGATTAGATAATAGTGTTGAGACATCCAATAAGTCTAATTATGCATGTACAAATAGACCCTATACAGGGAACAATATAGAAATAGTAGTCATACGTAGAAGAGGATTCCTCAAAAACGTATATATAGAGTGCGATATATGACCCGTAAAAGTCGTCGACAGGCCCCCTGATGTTAGTGAAGGTAAGAGCACTCAGAATTCCTATATGAGAGGCCCAGGTAGTACCAGCAATTGCAAGGCACTGTATTTCGATTTTAAGCGATCTATAACATTTGGTGAGGTACCAGATGACTGGAAGATGGACACGATTTATAGCGTTAGTGTCCGCTACATTTATAAGCAAAGGAGGTTAAGGAAAGAAATTCTCGAGAGCCGGATAATATTAGGTCAGTTAGCTGTATCACAACATAGGAAAAAATCAACTTACTTTTCAATTAACAAAAACTATTTTAAATCTTTCGGATATGCTAATATGTTCTTGAAAAAGTTAATCAACGGTCATAAGACGTATGAAGTACCTCTTAGAGATACAAGGATTTAGAATTGTATGAGCTCCCAGCACGGCTATTCAGGGAAAGGGTAGATTCATGTCAGACAAACCTTTTTGAGAATAATTGGAAATACAGCTTACTGACTGCATCGGCGACCCAAGTGAGATATCCATATAATTGAACTTACCATTGGTACTTTAGTAAAGCTTTTGTAAGGTTCCCCACAAAGGCTCACTCGATTGATTACCAAATTATTGCAATGTGTCTAGAAGTGTGAGTGGTACATGCGTTGGCATTAAACGTGGCTTGCGAAAATATGAAAACCAGTGTGTACAACTAAATGGAAACTAGAATGCGCTTGCCGTCGGCGAGAGGGTGGAACCGAGATTGAGCTGTCGTCCAGCAGGTTCAGACGCTCGGGCCAAGTCGCGTGCGAAGTCAATATATTGAGTAAATTTCCTCAGAAACCGAAGGATCTCTAAATGGCAGCAGGTTATCATCTAACTTTCTCGTCCAGTCGATTACGATTACATGGTGGCCTATCCTCCGTTAGATATAAAGATAGAAACGAGAATGCTATAAACAGTTCTCTCAAGAACTGATTCTGACAAACTTCTTGGGTGGGCAGATAAGTGCAAAAATGAATTTTGATAAGTAAAAAAGTTAAGGTTCCATTGCTATCCTAGGTACTGCGAAATAAAAGTTATATAGACACTTACGATTACTGAAAAGGGCATTGTTAGTCTGGAGCAAGAAAAGATTTAGGTGTGATATAAGCAGTGCTAGGAAATGAAAGAAATATACTAATTTTCTATGGTTTGGAAGCTAGAAATAAAGCTAATAAGATGCTGGGCCATAATAAATCGAATGTTGTTTACAAGAGCAAGGAAGTAATAAGTAACTTATAATAGCTATGTTAGGCCAGTAATAGAGTATTGTGCACAAGTTTTGGGCCCCTATTTAAAGAAAGACTTAGATATGCGTAGAAGAAGTTGCAACGTTAGAAACACAAACAAGAATGATATGTCCTGGTTTGAGGGGTAAGAGGCTATGAGGAGAGCGCTGAAGGAGTTAGGAATGGGTTTTCATAGATACGAAAGGCGATTTCGCAGAGGGACATCGATTATACAACAATGTCTACGATAAAACAGGTTAATACATCATATCGTATAATACAGAGACAATAAAATTTTAGGTATCTCGATATAACCATGTGCTCAGGTGACCAGGGGCATAATAAGAAAATAAGAAGAAAATGCATAATATTATATTGATATAAGAAAGCATGCATTCAAGTAATTAGGGTTGTTAAATTTTGGAATAGTCTGCCAAGAGGAGGCTTGTTGAGTGTGACTCGAAATTGAGACATGTAAGAAAAGGTGTTAGAATTCGTTATGGAGATGGGTGGCCTAGGAAATGAAAGAGCAATAAAAGATTTGACACTAACTACATCTCAGCCTAAGAAAATCCCAGTACACCAGCCGGATATAGTCAAGATTAAGTCCAATAAAGACAGATAAGGATAATATATGACGAAGGCCAAATTGGCGGGTTTTTAGTTATTAGTAGTTATTAATGTTAGATGGCATTGTAGGCCCATAACTTAGTTATTAATGCATGTAGATGGTTTGGGTATTCATGAATATATATATTCATTAGTTTGACTAAGCCAAATTGGGGATTTGTAGTTACAACAAATGACAAGCCCTAGGGTGCTTTGTGGATTTTGCATGAGCATGTTTGGATAGTGGGTTGATTGGGACAGTCTCTCGATAGGCCATTGTGGCTTTTTACTGTCTCTATAATTCTAATGTTCTTAATTGTCCTTTAATATATATATATATATATAATATATAATATATATATATATCATCAATATATATATATAGTATATATATATATATTATATATATAGATATATATATAATAATATATATATACTATAAATATCATTATATAAATATATGCGAGTCAAGGATTATTACTCTACATATTCTTAGGTTAGGCTAGGTTAGGTTAGCTTAGTGTTTATATAGTTTTATATATAAATATAATATATAATGATGTAATACGCTACTATATCTCATAATATATCAAATCTAAATCATGGTATATATATATCATATATATATATAGTATATATATATATATATATAATATAATAAGAATATACTTATATATATAATATGATATATATATAATATATATATATAGTGATATTAATATTAGTAAACATACGGCCAAAATTCAAGATTATTCCTTTTGGACCAACTTCCTAAAGCAGATATTTTGAGTCTTTGATGTATTTGAGATCATAACATTATATCTATGTCTGAGATACAGGGGGAACATATAAGTTATCGACAATAAATACCAGGCCACTCTCTATAATTCCATAGATCGAGATGCACTGTGATTGAAACGTGTTCTATATTATCATCTGCAGAGCAATGACTGTCTGAAAATGATCAGACAGTCAACGTCTAGAATACACGAATCATCGAGATATATAAGCATATCCACAGTATTATCTAGACTGCCATGACGGATACGTGCTCTCAGAGTTAATCAAACAACCTAGGTCATAGTTTCCTAATGACTCTCTAGTACATCCATCCTAACATCAATTAGTATGCTAGCACTCCCCAATAAATTTAGTCATCCTCATTCCACTGGAGATATGGAGGTAAACTCTAATTGACCTATCTCTCTGGCCCCACTAAGTCATAAATACCAGGACGCGTGTTATCAGTTAGTCATGGGAGATCGAGGCATGAGCCACTCATGATTGTTGAAGTCCATGCTCTCGACCTACATCTCCAGCCACTACTCCGTATTGTTCAGTCGTTGAAATCTTGCTAGTGACGCCAAGCACACAACAAATGCGACTGGTACACACATCGTGCTCAAGAAACACTCAACTTGCATTTTCTTGTATGTTCATGTATATTCCTCCAGAAACGAGGAGAATGTGTTCACAGAAAAGTTGCCGATACATCTCCCCGTTGTAAGTCTTTGATGGTAAGAAATTACTCAGTGATCCAATCCTAGGAGCACCCACAATTACAAGCCCAAATGTTCAACGATAACCTTATGTTAGACGATTCTTCAAGTACCTCATGATGTATTTTTCATCAGCCCAATCAACTCATGGCATATTAATTTAGAATATAGAATTTAATCATATCAAACATACAACATAGCTAAATAACTAATTTATTCTAAGCCAACTGCCTCGCTACAAAAACATTACATATTTAAGGGTCAAAATACAATAATCTATATCAAAATACGAAAAATCGTTCTTATTGTCGACATCTTTGTAATTATCCCCCTAATTTTACAATATCTCCGTGAAACTCAAGTATGTTCCCTTATCTGCAGATAAAAGGACAATAATATTCTTTATCTGCAGATAAAGGACAATAATGTCTACGTCTAATTAATCCAATTTGTGCATAATGTGCTTAAGTATGTATGTACGCTCATACACCCTGTGTGAAATATATAATTTTTTAAAATCAAATACTTTTAGTAAGATTTGCCATGACTATTGAGAACTTTTTTCCAGTCATACTTAAGTTGACTGTTTATCATAAGAAAACAATTTTTTTTTAGCTACGTTCGTATAGCACACATCAAGTTTTAAGAGCTTTTGTATAGTTCGGGCCAAGCATGAGCCAATACTTTGTTACCTTAGATATATTTTCTTGTATACTCAAAAAAAAATAGTAATATATATATATATGAGTAATTTAAATATAATAAATAAACTACATGAATTTACGATATTATTATATGGATATATATAATCAGTCACTCATAAAATCAATATAATTACTAAATTATTAGGTCTCAAGAAACTCATAATAATTACAGCTTCATTTATTCATGAATTTATTTATAAAATATAATATCAGTATTATATATTATCAATAGTAAATATAAAACTCAAAAATATAGTAATAATTAAATACTTAATTTACTTAACCTATATTATAGCACAATAATCACTAACATACTATATATTATATATAATTATTAATAAAATATATATATATATATATATAATTATTAAATTAAAGAAAAGAAAAGTTCTAAGTTTAATGATTAATAATAATAATATTATATATATAAAAACAACTCATATATTATAAAAAAATATGACTATTTATAAATATATAGATGAATAAGTGGCAGTGGAGTAAGACTCTATATGTGTATCGAATATAGGTTGTGATTAATTTATGAGAGTAGTATATAATGAATTATCACTATATTATTCATTTGTATTGAGTATTTGTCGATGATCATGAAATATTAGATCCATGACCCTACCTTTACTTTGAAAAAATACTTTTGTATATCCGACTATAACTCGACTGACTGATGATACTAGCGCACCACGTGACAGAGTGTGACAAATTAATCTGAATATTGCTAACTGTGCATGCCTTGATATATCTCAGACAATAATCGACCAGTAAATTATTTCTGAGCTGATCTATTATCATAAACCGATATTATGAAAAAGGGAGACATATTTACGTCCTCGGAGTCGCGTCTTCAGAACTTCAACTCTTGTCAGATCAGTAAGGCAAACTCGTAACAATCGGACTTTAAGCGGTAGTATTTCGCACACTTATTCTACTAACATCGCACGTGTAATTACGCATAGTCTAGCACTTTAATAAGTTAATGGTGCACAATATCTACATCGTCAAGATAGTGTGTTCATCTAATCTTTTAGAACGCTCATCGTGCTCACTCTTCGTTGCGCAATTAGCATTAGAAATTAACTGATACTCATATAATTATATAAATATAGGAGACTACTTTAACTTTATATGAAAATCGATGACTATAATTTGACAAGTTTATGCGAAAATCCCCTCTCAAATTAATAAGAAAGTATAGTAAAAAATATGGAACCTTCAGCTTCACTTTCCGCACTAAGTGAGTCATCGTCAGCAGAAGATTCAGTAGATGATCTAAATTTTCATTATGCTAATTACTTTCCAGCCTCATTACTAATCCAATATATTTTATTAACTGATCAATCTTGAATTTTCAATAGTTGCTAAAATATATTGAATTCGACAGATTCATTATAAAGAATATATATATATAGTAGTATACTACACACTAAAAGATTTTATACAACAATGAGATACATTAGAAAGTATCTTTTTCCTAATAACGTTATTTTACTTTAAGACTTCTTCAACGTAAGTGTTAAATTATTTATATCTCAACTTGAGGAAGGCTTTTGACTTTTAATTTATGCTACCTTATTAATTATTATAAATATAATTTAAGATTTATTGCATAAAATAGTGAGATAAGGGCATTACACTATATTATGCGCGTAATCTGACTACTTCTACGTTTAAATAGCTATATTATAGTATTGATTAGTTGTCAAATATATAAATAAGTGGATTGCTAACTAAGATGAGAGAGTGTGTTTTTTTGCCAGTTATCTAATATAAACCCTCTAGAAAAATAATCTCTCCCAAAGTGTTTACTATTGTATCATTTCTTTTATTACCATTGTAATTTTTCGCTCTCACATTCATGACATAACACAAGAGCAATAATATATCGATCAAAAGAAAGAGAGGCACTAATACTCAGTAGTTTTCATTAATCATTCCATTTATTATAGTGCATATCATCAAGTTCTGGGTACTCACACTCACATTAGATTAATACGTGTTAGCAAACGTAAATCTAAGAATCTATATGGTTTTATCTATGCATAATGTGGGTGTGAGTCAGAATATCACAGCGGTCAAGGTTGCGGTTGTTTCAACCGATGTTGTTAGGCTTTGACTATGCTTGCTCGTTGGCAAATATATGTGGTTGAAAAGTAGCGTTCTTCAGAGATGATGTAAGAATAAGAAATAATAGTATTTTTAAAAACAAATTTTCAATAAGGTGTACTAATAATGACTAGTATTTTTCTTTAATATTCTCCTGAAAATATTGACGTCTACCTAACGTGTGAAGTTCATTTATAGCGACCTAAAAAATATAGAATAGAATACTTATTCTTGAAAATTAAAGGTGAATTTATGGCTAGTCTATATTTTGTTATAAGCATTACTAAAATATATGAAAAATAAATTAACAAATTAGGAAATTTAATTTAGGAATTTTACTCCACCCCCCTCCCCCAAAAAAAAAACATCATTTTTTTTGGTTTGCTTTTTTTATTAAAATTAAAGATACCATAGTTGTTTCTCAGAAAAACATTTTTCTTTTATCGGTTCGAAGAAATGGATTTTGAGATATGAAGTCTGTCCTTAAAATTCTGCCTAAATTGTTATTTTTATTAAACACGATATTAAGGATCTTACTTTACCAAAACTATAATAATTGATTGTTACTAACGGATGCCCACTTAAACCAAAAATTATGTCACCTTTCCTTAAAACCAAAAATCATATCAGCGTAAGATATATGTATATTAAGATCAGGATCAAAAGAATGTTGTAATTACAATCCAAAGCACTCATCATGCAACACAATAAATTTTGAGTTAAAAAGTATATGCACAACAAACCCTGGATCGAAAAAATGCTGTTCTTATAATAAAAATCATATAAGCTGTAGATCGGGGGCTAAAATAGAAGTAGATGCATGCTTCACTTATCCAGGGTCTAGATTCTGTGTACTATAAGGCAAAGATATTTTTCCTAATATTGGCTCTACCTAAAAAAAAGATTTCTTAGTTAAAATTAGAATTTTTTTTTTTTTTTTTTTCGAGAAAAATAATAATTTCTATAAAAATTATAATTGTATAATTTTTTAAATATGAAATTATAACTTTGTTAATGTGAATATCAATTATATTTTTAAATATTTACATAATTAGACTATAAAGTTTTTTTATTATCTTAGCTGGAGTCCTTCACAATAGTAATTTGTTTCTAGTAATAATTTTTGTTAATTTTACTGCGTTTATTAAACAGATTTCTTCAAACGACTTAAACATAATTTCCTATTTTCTATATTTCTACATACCTCAGAGTTCTTCAAAACACTAAAACACAATTCTATAGCTAATCTATTTTCCTTGCTTCTAAAAATCTCTCACCTAACACTTAAACAGGTTTTAAACTTAGCATTTGAC
>JABUQX010079995.1:17500-19177 GCA_015478945.1 Trachelipus rathkii
TTCCGATTTATTCCTCAAACATCGTACACATATCACTTTCACAAAGATAAGATTAATATTCAGCAACCAAATTGTTTTCTCGATGTTTTGAAGATGGGTGTGCCTTTGCTACTATACCTATATATATTTATATAATATATATATAAACTATAAGTATATATATATTATATATCACTATATTATAATATATTAATTACCTTATATTATTTATAATATATTACTCTTATATATAATATTATAATCATGTAAGCTACACCTCTAATATATCTATATATATATTATATATAATAGAACTTACTCCAATTTACGTTTTACGATTCCGTCAGTTTTGATTATTTTTTGTTGATGTTTTTTGTTTTTTTTTCAATATAATATGCTAGTCATACCACACCTCGTATGATCCCATCCCTAAAAGCTTTCTTGGACTTTAGTGGTCATGAGGACATCGGTTCTCTCAGTACTCTCTACCAAAATAATATCTCTATCGTTCTCGCCTGTTCTTGCTTCGTATTAATGAACTGTCATATATTTTGGGAGTTTGTGTTTTAGCGCGTATTTTTTTCTATTAAAAAATTCTAATTGCCCTATATTTAATAAATTTGTAATTAAAAATGATACTACTTAATAGGATTACTTATCGCGGGTAGTAATTTAAAGATGTTTATGGTAGCCCTACCAGTGATTGGTATGTCAGTCATTTTTTTTGGTAGCCTTCCTAATACAAGTTTTTTCATAAAAGAGAATGTAACACTATTAATGTAAAGGGAGACATAGTATTTTTAGGAATAAGCTAAGTTCTCGACCCGAAAAGTCCGGAAAATATTTATCATCACCTAATATATTTGATAATTAAGAGGAATTGATTTATTATTTCATTTTATTATATATTTATTTAATTATATTATTAATTAAATAAATATTCCTTCTATTTAGATTAAGTAGTATTTTTTTATTTTAAGTAATATTTGATAATATAATATTTGATGTTCTCCAATAACACTGTTCATGATAATTCTAATTATAATTATTAGAGTAATTTTTTTATTATCATTATTATTTTATTTTTATTTTTTTTGCTTGGCAAAAATTATTAAATTTTTTTTTTTATCATTAATAAATTAATTATTTTATATAATTACTATTATTATATTATTAGTATATTTATTATTATTAATGTAATTTATAATTAATATTTATATATAATAAAATTATTTAAATATTTTATTATTTTATTTATTGTAATTGACAAAGGTAAATATAGTGAAGACGTAAATATGTATAGTGCAATAGTAATATCAATAGTTGAAGTATATAGAATAAAGAAAGTTTTAAAATCAATATAAATTTATATAATAATAAAAATTATATTATAATTTAAATATTAAAATATTAAAAAAATATAATAAAATTATAATATATATATTTATTTATTTAATATAAAAAATAATAAAACAATATAATAATAATAATAATTAAATTATTAATATAATAATTATATTTAAGTAATAATAATATCTTATATCATAATAGCCAAGGTGTATAAGCTGACTACATTGACGAAGTTTATTAAAAAAAAAAAACATATATTAAAATAATAAATATATATAAATGCAAAGTAACTCTTATATTTTTAAAATCTATTTGGCTTATATATAAGATTTTCTAATGGATATAATA
>JABUQX010079996.1:0-30000 GCA_015478945.1 Trachelipus rathkii
ACTTTACATAGCTTGAAATATATATATACAGTAGCACCTCGCAATAACGGCTACTCGCTTAACGGCGTTTCGCAATAACGGCCCTCTTAACTACTCAGTGTTGTGCGGAAGGAAACGATGCACGAACGAACAGACGCTATCGCCAAAATACAGTAGATTCAAACTTTCAAAGATCGTCAAAAGTTTGTGCTGTCATAACAATTGCCATTGCAAGTAATAATCATCTTTTACTCGAGAAGAAGAGGCACTCTATCAGACAGATTTCTTTGTTGTCATTCTTTAATAGAACTCCATCGCAACCTTCCACTGAAGCATTTGGCCTGCCATCAACCTTAGATTCTACACCAACTACTGCCAGCTATCACCGGGGTTTCCCTTTTGTGAGGGGGCCCCCCCCCCAAAAAAAGCCAAAAAAAAAGGCGATTGTTTTAGATTCAGATGATGAAAGATTGGCTCTCGCACTGCACGTCGGAACGAAGTTTTCATCCTCAATAATAAAAATATTTGTATTTACAAATTTTATTTTTCTATTTTCTTTTTCAGTTGTAAATCATGTACTATACTTACTAAATATATATTTAAAAGTAAACATTGTGTAAAATTTCCTTTCCATCATTGTTTTATAGTTAGTGTATTGTACACTTAATACCTATATATTAGTACATCGTACGTAGTTTTGGCTTGCAGGCACTCGCGAGGCACCAAAAAAGCCTTAATTCGCACTTACCGGCGTTTTTCACTTAACGGCGAGGGTCCGGTCCCAATTGCGCCGTTATTGCGAGGTACTACTGTACTTCAATTGCTGCACTACTATTACTATTTCTAATACGGTAACTTCAATATAGTATTACTACTATCACTATTAACCACTATCGGTTTTGCCTGACTAATACTGCATGTTTCGCAATACTACTACTAATACTACCACTACTACTGCTGCTATACTACTACTACTACTACTACTACTACTACTTTACCTACTACTAACTACTGACTAAATTTATAATATTAAATAATATATAATACTAATAATAATAATAATAATAATAATAATAATAATAATAATAATAATAATAAAAATAATAATAATAATAAAAAAACTAACTACTACTACTACTACTACTACTACTACTACTAATAATAATAATAATAATAATAATAATAATAATAATAATAATAATAATAATAATAATAATAATAATAATAATAATAATAATAATAATAATAATAATAATAATAATAATTATAATAATAATAATAATAATAATGATTTGTCTGATAAGGATCTTCTTAAACCCTTATATATAAAAAAATTTATTTCAAAATTTAAAGATATAAAATTTTCTTCTAATATTTCTCTATAATTTTCTTCAAATCTCTCTCTCTCTCTCTCTCTCTCTCTCTCTCTCTCTCTCTCTCTCCCTCTCTCTCAGTCTCCCCTCTCTTCTCTCCTCTCTCTCTCTCGTGCTCTCTCCTCTCTCTCTTTCTCTCTCTCTATCCTTCTCTCTCTATTTGATTCAAAACTATATTCAAATAAAAGAAAATTCCTTGAAGATTATAACCATTGTTTAAGGCATGACTCAGCTGGGCTCTTAATATCGCTATTCCCTCTGGACTTCGAACCACAATCAGCTGTGGAAGTGAAATAAATTATTATTATTATTATTATTATTATTATTATTATTATTATTATTATTATTATTATTATTATTATTATTATTATTATTATTATTATTATTATTATTATATTATTATTATTATTATTATTTTTATTTTTATTTTTATTTTTATTTTTATTATTATTATTATTATTATTATTATTATTATTATTATTATTATTATTATTATTTATTATTATTATTTTATTATTATTATTATTATTATTATTATTATTATTATTATTATATGATTAATTAATTATTATATTATTATTATTTTTGATTTTTCCTATTTAATGTCCGATTAGATGGTGCATAACCAAACTGTGAGGAAAAACAATCTCCGTAGCAAAAATACCATACTTAAACAAAGCAAAATTCATTCCAACAAAATCTCGAAGGCCCATCTCATATAAGGGCATAGATGAGTGGAATAATCTCCCTATAAATATCCAGGAGTCACCCTCTCCCGGGTAATTTCGTAGAAATTATCATCAAAATACTATCGCGCACATTTCCACTTTCCTTAAATTTCATACAATTAAAGATAATAAATTAATAATATTATTGAAATTAATCAATGGAAAATATAATATATGATAAGTCAAGCCAAATAATTAGGAAGCCATATAATTCACTGTAGGTGATTAAATTATTACTAAGGGAGGAAAAGAAAGAAGGAATGAAAGATGAATAAGGAGGCGAAACTTGTATTGAGTTAAAAGTAAAGATTATTAGAGAGGTATTAATTCTGACTCAGATATGAGATGTAATTGAGTTATTATATATTTATTTGATAACTAATGAGTATTATTGTATTAAGGTTTCTATTATTGGAGCTTCCGAGTTTGCATCTTATTATTATTATTATTATTATTTATTATTATTGTAGTGCTTTATGTATTTATTTTAATTATAATATTAATTTTATTTGATTATTGAATTATTAACTTATTAATATTATTAGATATTTATTCATATATATATATTATAGTTATTTTAAATTTTATTATTATTATTATGATTATGGAAATTCTATTGTAATGAACTTCAAAATAATCTGGAATACTTCAGAACTCTATACAAATTAATCACTAAAATTTTAATTAAGATTTTGATAAATAATCAAAATAATTATCTTTATTCATTAATATTAATTTTTTGATACATTAATATAACAATATTTATCAAAATATTAATATTATATTAATTTTTATATTATTAACTCACTATATACTCACTTCAACTATTAAGTCCAGATAAATTTTTATTATTACTATATCTATTATTATTATTAAAAAATTTGAATAATTATACTTACTATATTTTTAAATTATTCTTTATTTATGTACATTACGGTTTTAATTGAGTTAATTCTAATTTAAAAGAGGTCCGCAGAAACAAATTTAGTTTAAAAGAGTCCATGATAAAGCAATGGTTAAAAATCGTTGCCTTAAAATGTCGCATTAAAATTTAAGAACTTTTCTTCACGAAATGCTTCATACCCTTGGATTCGCTCATGAACATACAAGATTCGATAGAGACAGATATTTAATCATTAACTATGATAATATTTAATATCCACATACTAACATGAGTATCATATACACAACTCAATCATCATATAATTCAAGGTAATATTATTAATTAATCACGAGTTATAAGTATGATATACACATAAGTGTATTTACATTTAATTATCGAGTGTAAAAGATAAGTAGCACTCAAAGTTACTCGTCACAAAATTATATAACGTATTCATTACTACTCTCCTTTAGTAGACATTCGAGTCAATCTAACCATACACAAGCGATTAATTCCTATTTACATCAAAACATTTGGTGTATTATCGTATCCAATAGAGCTTAACTATCACATCCTTGGTTGTTATACTATTTTATTATGTTAATGTAACAGTGTGATTGAATAGGTTGTATATGGTGTTGCATGTCTGGTTGTCAAGCATTTGAGAAGAGAGAGAGAGAGAGAGAGAAAGAAGAGAAGAGGAGAAGGAGTGTTATCATATGGTGATGAGAGAGAAGGTACAGCACGAGAACATAGTGACGAGAGAGAGAGAAGAGAAGAGTAATATAAAGAATATTGAGAAAATAGTAAGAGAGAAAAGAAGAAAGGTTATGAGAATCACAGCATTCTTAGACGCACATAGCGAGGTATAAGATAAGAATAGAAATCATTAGAGCATATGATAAGTTCGAAAGGAATACAGAACTAACACAATAGAATAATGTTAGATGTAACAAGACGTATCAACGCACAACATAAACTACCTAATTAATATTTTTAGATCAAACGCATATAAATAACGATTACCAAACGGACAATGAGTAATAGAGAAGAATATAAAATAAACCAAGTATAGAATATGAGAGTGTATTGGAAGATAAGAAAAACTATGTGAGAGAGAAAAAGAGATTTAGCAGTAAGAAGAACGCTGTATTTAATATTGGTATAAAGCAAGAGCAGAGTAGATGAGAAGAGCCAGTAAGTGGGGAGATGAGATGGACGAAGAGCAAGAAGAGGAGTAAAGTTGTTTACTCTCACTGTAAAGCTAAACTATGAGCATGAACGAACTTTAAGCAAGAGCACACAGACGAAGCAACAGAGAGAAAGAACAGCTATCATGTAAGAGAAGACGTATAGTAGCCAATAGAGGGAGGAACAATAGAGAGAGCGAGGAGGAGAGTAAAGAACGAGAAGTGAGTACACGCACATATATGTATGAGTAGAGACAGTAATGAAATTTTGTCATTTAGAATAAGAAGTGTTATAATTATGAAATTACAAAAATGTGACTTTTTGCGTTTCATTATTAGAAACATTATTTATTACTATAATTGCATTATCTTAATATGCATGCAGCATCGAACATACGAAGTGTTTAAACTCATTAACTTTAGGCTAACGAACTGTTTCTATATATATGTAAATCTCTCTCACAGAAAGAATTCAAGCACTATCCACTGGCTTCTCTCTCGCAAGAAATGTTAAGGGCTAATAAAAGGTGCCTTCAGGCCTGGACTCATAGGCTTTTCTCAAATGTTTTCGGCTATGCACCATTTTGTGTGCACTTTGCACTTGCAGTCACATTCAACTAATTCTATCGAGTACAAATGAAAGAGAAAGTATTATAACTAATTCTAATGCTGTGACTGTATATAATTAAGTGTTAGGCATAGTCACACAATGTGACTCTTTGCGCTCAATTTTAGCGAGAGAAACCGAATTGGCTCTCGCGTTGTAATATGATTAGAATTTTAAAGCACCATAGTGGAATACACCTATAATAAAATAATTACTCGTCTCAAGTAATGTCACATCCGGCTAAGTGTGTTGTATTGATATTAATAGAGGTCGATTAATTATTTTTTTTATATTTAAGCAATGCTGTAATATTTTCAGGTGATTCGAACTTGTAGAACCTATCAATTGTAGCGTGAATAGGAAAGTCTATACATATTCGATTTGAGTTTCTACAGTAAGTTATATATATAAATATAGGCGTAATTGAAGTAATACAGAGAAAGTATATTACGAAATATCTATCAACGTCCTATTCTATTAGTGATAAACATTCAGGTATGTTCTTCCCAGTTAGATATTTCATATAAGCGTTGATTATACTTTATATCGGATAATAACATATAATCACTTATATCCTCTTACCCATAGCAGCTACGTGTATAGTCGATAATCTTATGAGAATCCATCACAGACACATAATGAATATAATAAAGGTTCTATATTAATTTATGACTCTCTGCAAGTGAAATACTCAAATGCATATGTATAATCGGTATCCAGTTCCCGGTTGGTCAGTATTTATAATTATAAATGTAGACACAATTATCGTTATGGTTAAATAATCAGAAACTTCACTCGTGAAGATAATTCAAACACAGGTGTGTGAGACAGATGCGAAGAAGATGTCATATACCGTGTTATCCATCTGAGCGCGAAAAATGGCGACTCACGGAACGGAGCCCTCTGAGCGGTGAGAGAAATACGTAAAATGCTTCTGTGAGGTTAGCATACTCATGTAGTGTAATCAGAGATTTTTCTTTCTCAACTCACCAATCAAAGAAGTAAGATCGAATGTAATTAACAACGCACGAACGAAACCATATCAGTTCAAAGGGTATATTTCCTCTTCGATTAGAGGGTCTTAAGTTAAAATATATTGTTCAACTTAATAATAATTTTTATCATCATAACAAAATCTATTATCTACAATCTAACAACTCACTTATAAGGAATGAAGGAAGGGTGCTTTAGATCTTGAGGAGAAATTATATATATTTTATTTGTCAAAGGTATTCACAAGCGAATATACGGCAATTGGCTACGGTGGTGTGGCTCTGATGTTCGAGAATTACAGGGGAACAAAACGGAGAGTGGAGATTGACGCAGGTACTTTTGCATATCCACACGTGTAGAAGGTGAACGAAGGAGCGGATGAACAGCACCCTGCGATCACCCAAAATACCCCCACGCCACGAGATAAACGGGCCATAGAGCTATTACCCGAGGAGGTGTAGAATACCTCTCACATCCCCACACGAGGAATATAGGCGTAGGTAGGAAATAGCTAAGCGCTTACAACCAGGCTCAGATCTATAGTTCCACCGACGCTTTTCACAAGGGACATATATGTAACGTAACCACATAGAATCTGTTAATCTTAACTCTCAACTCATTAATCAGCATTCCTATTTTGATAATTTATTCTAAGCTGGAGGTGTAGTATCATTTTCGCGTGTATAAATACTATACTCAATTATAATACTTAGCTTTCTATATAAATATTCTATCTGACAATAAGGGAGTTAACAAATTAACAATTGGTTATTTCACAACACCATTTTATAGCTGTATACGCATCATATTGATTCAAGTATTGTATATCTGAGATATGAATGAAATCTATTAATGTATTTTTTTCATTTTTTTTATCAAACTCTCTTTATATACACTATACTTATGTTCACTCAAATATATATCGACACGCTCAACATTAACCTACACTTAACGCTCACTCAAGTTAAATGTATAACATTAGCTGTACAAGAGCCTAACACATCGTGAACACTAAATTTCATTTTTTTTCTGTATTTCAACTTAGTTTCTTCTATTATCTCCAGTGTGCGTGCGTTAAGTAACTTGATCCCTGACACCCTATAGATATTTAATGCTTTTATTCGACATATACAATAAAGTTTTTAGTCAATCAAATAAAGCATAACATATGATACACAACCTTATGTACTATTAATAAGATATAATAATGTACAATAATGAAATAAATATATATATAATACTATATATATAATATATATATATAACTAGTCGCGCTCACATGTAATATATATCAGATATCACTACATCCTCATGAAAATTTCCGCTACTTTACCTAAAAGTATAAAGTAGCTCTACATCAACAATACTAATTCGATATGTTTACCACTTATCCCTACGTCAATATCCGTAAACAGAGTAAATAGACCTATCATCTAAACAATTTACCCTTAAAAAACAATTTACCTTTAAAATATTTCGTATAACCTATTATTATTCCCCCCAAAAAAGAAAAAAAAATAAAAACCGGCATCTTTGACTATAGAATTGACAACTATCATTCACAAAGTTATTCAATCTCAATTACTCCACTAGAGTATAAACTAACATTTATTGAACTATGAATTAAAATACTGATATGACATTATCGAAATTTATGGGAACATAAACACGTAAAACAATTTATACACAACACAAATCTTAACCTACGCGCCCACACGTTTCTGAGACACAAATCTAACTTCGCTTAGTATATAACACTGAGTAAGAGATATTATGCTAAGCAAAACTAGCAACATTTCTTACATTGTAAAACAGATTATTCATAGTGGTAAATCAGCGTGAGTTCACAATCTCTCGTCATTGGAGTAATATGGAACTAATAAACTCAGATATATTACGTTTATTCCTAATATGATAATAAATAGCTTTCATTCTCACGCAAAGAAAGTATCACTAAAGCAACACACCTTCACGATCGAGAGATGAAAAACCCAATGGGATGACGCGAACACATTGAAAGGAGTGTGTCTAGACTCTTGTAACCCGAATATTAGAGTGAGTGAGTGATATCAACACTCTGATAAGGGGTTGTGATATGAAAAAAAATGAAGGACATATAACACACTTTTTAACCGAAGAGAAAGGGAGTAGAGCCCTTCAGTCACAATCCCGAAGACACTCACTTCTCTCAGAGGGAAGTATAAACCACAATAGTCATAGCTCGAAGTATGTCGCGTATCCATACCGCCATCCTAGGGGAGGACCGAAGTGGTGCGGGAGATCTTGAATGATGTACCTGCATACACGCATCTGTGTCAGCCAATCACTTTGGAGCATCCCGCCTCGAGCCCACGTAGAGATATGACAAATGTATTTCAAAAACTTACAATTCGAGGGTTAGCCCTCTGAAGGGTGTGTAAGGATTCCACGAGATATTACGCTCATAAATAGGGTGCATCGGAACCAGCGCTCCAAAGACGCGCAATACACTCTATCTAAAAACAAATAATCCCTCAAAACAGGTGAAGCCAGGTGGTGCTTTCTTCACACGCACACTTCCCCCCATACCACGTGGTTATCGTTGAAAAAGATCCCTCATCATTGACACTCTATCTCTGCAATTCTACACGTGTCACTCGCTGTCGGGCTCGAGCCCCCTTCGAGATTATAACATCATTTTTTGACCCGTGAGAGTGTGTAAAATACTGCTTAGTACAATAAGTCAATATATATTCTAATAGAAAATACCTAACCACATTACTATATATAATTATATATACTAAATACAAAATATTACTCTAGGCTCAACGTATTTCTAAATCACAATCATTCGAGTGAGTCAGTTAATACACAGTAATATAATCTTACATAAAACTCTCATACATTTATCTTACTACAAATTAGTGTGTTAATATCCCACATTGAGTCATATAGTGAGTAATATATTTAACATACGTACCTAAATTACTGAAAAACAGTTATTTCATCAACCTAAGAAGTATTCATAAAGCAACACATTATACTATTATACACATATATATACTGCAGAGAAAACCCAGGGGTGAGATTATATATATATATATAGTTACTAGTATATATATATATATATATATATATATATATATATATTACGGCTTCCAGTTTCAATTTACAAGCTCACGAATTGTTATTAAATATGAATGAGGAAGAGCATATTTTCTTTTATAAATTGTAGAAAAAGTACACAATTTAGTTAGTTTTTATTCACTTGCAATAAAGCAACGTAAACCTTCGATGTTAATTTCAATAAATAACATAACACTATATATTCAAAATAATAGGTGTGTAGAATCCTCATTGTCATAGGGGGATCCCTTAATGCACGATGGAGAGTGTTAATGCTGGAGCTTCGCACTTATGGGCCTCAGCCCGAGACTAGGAGAACTGAGAGCACTTAACAAAATAACTTGCTCTCCTCTGGAGGATGGCCTAATAAAAATCCTGCTCTTTACATCACTGAATAACTCAGAAGAGTGGGATCCTCCCGCTCGTGACGTATAAGAATATTCAAATACCATTTCAAGGGCGCGCATCCCCTTCATTAGGGTTTTTGTCACTCCACTATCACGGTAAAGGAGTAATTAGTGTTGCTTTAGATACTACTTTGAGTTGATAATTGAACTGTTTAATTCGTATAAGTTAGGTAAGTATTATATGTTAAATATTACTATGGCATTGTGGTGGAAATAACACTGATTTGCTAGAGAATTGATTGAAGTTTTTTTATGTGGATTAAATGAATATACTTAGTGAGATATATGTTTATAACTGACGATGATATAGTGATTAGAGAAACTAGTGAGACTATGGATTATTAAATGATTTTTGTTGAGTAATATTAGATTTGTCCGAGAGTTTGCCCAATAATTTTGCTAATGTCTACTTTATTCATAGTTCAAATATAGTTCAAATGATGTTCTACTCGAAACGAGTGACACTTTGGATATGAAGTGGATGATGGATATGTGTAAATTCATAGTTCAAAAGATGGTGGTATTTTGTATATGAAATGGTCACTTTGTATAAGGTGGATTATTATTATAGTTTGAATAATGGGCATTAGAGCTCATGTGCCCTTATGTAACGCTTATACACTCCCCCTTCAGGGTACCAAACCGTAGAATGTAGTGTATTCTCAATTGCAATTTCTACTGGAGTGTATTCTATAACCTGTAGTGAGCTATATATACATAGATGCTTATTCAAGTGCAACTTATCAGTATAATAATTAATGCTGAGATAACTATTGATATATGATAGCGCTTCTGCCTAATAATCTACAAGTTTTATTGATATAATAGATATATTTTCTGAAAGTGAGGTAGCGAGGGATTGGAGGCTTAGAGGTGACCTATTATACCCTTCACCTTCGTGGAGGGGTAATAAATGTCACCACTTAACAATACTCATCACTTATCTCACATAGTGATCTCACCTCACCTCTCAGTAGATTATCTCACGCCTTTATTCAAAGTTGTGAATCCATATTGGGATTTTACTCATCTGAAGGTGTGTGATTAGCTTTATTATTATTAACTCTTGCCTTAATATGAGAAAGAGCCTGTTTAATTCAATAAGTCCTGAGTATACTGTTATATATAGTTAAGTATTAAAAACAATACTTTAAAATTATTGCAAATTATTACACTGTGATTCTACTAGAGAAATGATGAGTTTTTGAGTAAAGTATTATTTAACATGTGTTAAATGTACCAATTGAAAAAGAGACTATCTTTAAAGAAGGTTTAAATGATTTATTTGAGTTAGATAAGTTAATTAGTTATATAAATATTTGTGTGCATATTTATTGCTAAATGTTTACGGAAATTATGTAATAATGATGTTATTATATATACTCGAGGATGAGTGATACTTTGATGAATGATTAGTAGTCAATTTCATAGTTCAAGATGCGTATATACTTTGATAGATCAGGTAACTCTTTATATTATAAGGGAATTTGTTAGATAGATACGGGTCTTATTTATCCTCACTATGATTGCTGGTGATATTGCGGGGAAAGTGGGAACATATCGTGGTAATGGTGGTATTACTTATAATAGCTCTTTCCTTTGTAAAGTAAGGTAGAATTTCAGTAGATGTTTAGCTGATTTAATTCATGCGCGAAGGTATGTTTATGAGTTTATGCATTTGAGTGATAACATTATATTTATACTTTATGAGTACAGGTATTGTATTGACATTGATTTAGCTTTATTGATGCTAAAAACTTTGTTGCGTAAGCATATTAATTCATGGTCGGGTCAGTATTAATATATATAATAGAACTATTTAAAATAGTATTAGTATATGGAGTTTATGATTTATTGTTATGACTAAATTGCTTAGTTTACTTTTAACTGGTTGTTAAGTGTATGAAACTTTTGTTAATGTTAGCGTTGTGTATTTATTATAGTGGTAAGTTGTGGTGTACTATGAGTATTGTCAGTTGTAGCTCATTATTATTCTTAGTTCTCACTCACATATGATGCTATGGTTAGGCTTATTATTAATATATTAATGTTGAATAATACATTGTATAATATGTTTTAAGCCTCAATTTCGCAGTATATTAATTAAAATAAAAGAACTCATTTTTTGTAGCTCAATGTTATTTATATACCGAAATGATACTCGATAATTGTCATACGTATATATTACATAGTATGTTTAATGTAAAATTTAACAATGATCATGTACGAGATATGTTTGAATATAAAGAGTGATATAAGGTACCTCTATTTTGATACGCAGTACTAGCTACTTTAGTGTTGTAAATTATGGAACTTTAGTTAATTGATTAGTTAGTTATTACGGTGGAGTGAGGTGTCAGTTAGGTTTGTCATTGCAACCTTATAAATTTTATCATTAGTATTATGTGATAATATAGCTTATTTTACATAAATTAATTTTGAAACAATGTTTATAGATTTCGTAACTCAATTATTCGTTGGAGGGTATATAAAGAACTTATTTTGTGTAACTAATGTATATTGTTTGTTTAGTTTGTTAGTTTGAGTTGTTGTTGTTATGTTGTTGTTGTTTAGTGTTGTTGTTGTTATTGTTTGATGAAACTGAGTCTAACGAGAATATATATACCCTTTTTGAACTGATATGTAGGTTATCGTTCGTGCGCTTATTTATTTACTTGAGTTTACTTATCTCTGATATTGTTGTAAAAGTAAAGAATCTCATATACCTATATATAAGGAGTGTTTAATGACTATACCAGATTATTCCGTCAGATAGGTATATACCATTTTTTCGCTGTACTGTTATGACGTAGACATCTTACTCTAGTGCATTCATATTGATACACGCGCTTGTTGTAGTGTATATTGATTTAATCTTCGAGAGAGTGAAGTTCTTTCGTATTTGTTTTTTCTCCACACCGGAGTGATTATACTATCTATAAATGTTTATAATCTGCCAGAGGCGAGATATTCCGTGTTTGTGAATACACTCTCTCAGTCTCTATATATTATTAGTCACTTGACAGAGAGTCAAATATAGACCTTTTATTCGGTTTTGGTGTGCCGTGGATAAGACTATCAGTGAGAGAAGAATGTAACACGAGCACTCTGTCTCATATATATGGGTCACGTAAGAGATAATAGTTGTTTGTACTCTATATATACAACCGATAGATCAACGAGTGTCTCTAGTGCGAAATAAATGTACTAATTCTGAGGTATGCATGTTGTATAAGATTGATGGTTTATAATTAAGATATAATACTTAAAATGTGTAGTGTTTTTACGTTTAACATAGATGAAATAATTTTAAATAGAGAACAACACTTGATGTTATTACAGACCGAATACAATTTCGAAAACCATCTCATTTGAATGAATATGTATGACTTTCTATATCTGTGAGCCACTCAATATGTAATATATAGGTATTCAAGTTTCGGATACAATACCTATGAAAAAATTATTATACAGCTTGCTTATAAATCAACGATAATAAATTAAAACATACCTCTATAACGTAATTGAGTTGTAACATATCACTTGAGAGGACATAATACATAAACTAGCACTGTGTTAATATACTATGATATTATATATATAACTAATACTCAGAAACATGTGGTTTACCCGTGAATATATAATAGCAGTATAACTCAAGGAATATCAGTTAAATACTTAGCAGCTTGGGATGTTAGTTTCTTATCTTTATTGTTGAGAGATTAGAGTGTCATGTCACTGAATCAAAATATGCCGAAAAATGTTTATGCTGTACTTATGAGAAGGTACCTTTATATACTTATATTTCATTTCAAATGGGTGATTGATCTTTTATAGAGAGATATATAATATATGATAATACGTGATAACCCTCACAATAGTATATTGCTTACAAATCACTCAAACTCTGAGAATGAATTATTATATTTATATATGTATAAAAATAAATCTATATTTATATTATATTATGTATTTATTATTAAAAATTTTAAGTCACAATGAATAATATATAATTATATATGTTATTAAAAAAAAAATTGAAAACTTGTTTTTACTGTTCCCTTATTATGTTCGATTTATTGACTAAGTTGTTAATGATAGCTGTGATATAAATTCGTCTGGTTTGTTGTGTGTTAATAATCGTATTATGCCATTAGTTTAGCTTATACAAGAGAGTAAAAATCTTTATATCTTGAGTTATGCCATATTATCATATACATATAGAGTATTTATAATGCTGGTTAGGTTAATGAGTTATGCTAAATTTTTTAGTTATATCTTATTATAATGTTAATGTAATAATTAAAACCATATACTGTCCAATTGGCCAACGAGATAAGGTTCATTACAAGTGAGTATGTTGATACTCATTTAATGTATTTTTTGAGTGTGAAGTCTTGGTGTATAGTTAACTTTAACTGGTGTATAAGTGTAGATCTTTGATTAAATTGAGTATAGCAGTTTATTTACACCTTGTACTTAAGATGTGTCAGGTTTGTAGCTGTATTAGCTTATATATTTATTTTTAGTTCTGGTGAGTAATGTTTTGATTTTGACTTTATATTATGAAATAACATTGTGAGTGGTGATGTTATGCATGTGTGTCATAACATTCCACCTAGAGCTGATATATAGAACTCCAGTCTCTACAGAGCATAAGGGTTAATGCTCAGCAATAGTATTGATCTGAGTCATTAGTCGTGGCAGCTCTCTCGCATACTATAGAATGTCCGTAATTGGATCATTGCTGTAGCCCTTCTTTTGTCCACACGCTGCCCCGACACAGTCGCTCTGATGAGTCAGTCTCTACGTATATTCTGTTGCTGCGAGAGAGTGTTCACCTCTAAGATATATATGAATGTAGCGCTATTACTGTAGTACATAAGTGTAGATACTTTCTGTGCTATATATTACGTGGGCTCGAGCGATAGGGGACAGAGGGGGGACGAAGCTCTTAACCCCGTGTTTCGTTCCCCTAGATGCTCCGGTGTGTATAAGATCGCAGCCTGACAAAGCTGGTATAATTGCTCTGTATATTGGCTCGGTTTACTACTTACACTCTACGTTTATGAGTAGATTCGGTATTCATAGAAGTTATATGTTATTAAATTGCTGATAAAAACATTCTGATCTACGTTTATAATAGCTAATATATTGATCCTTGAATCTTTGTATAAAGAACTTGATTTATATGTTTATTAGTCTATTATATTCACTAAAATGATACTCTGAAATTGTGACCTATTAATCAATAGTGATACAATATAGATTCACAGTAAATGGTCTAGAGAAGGGAGTTGGATTGGTGGTTTTGATTAGTGATTTATACTGTCTTATTAGGTGTTATGTAATAAAAATCGATTAAATTTAAATATATATATATATACAACAAAAAGAATGAAATAAATTATTTTATTTTAATTATTTATTTATTATTTTTTTATAATTTTAATTTATATGAGTTTATTGACAACCATTATATTTTTCAGGATATCTACAGTGGATCATTAATCTATAATAAAAGACATCAATATTGTGAGTATTATTACACAATATTTAATTAAAATCGCTAACAGCAAGCCAGGAGGAGCGACGAGCACCGGTTAGCAAGAGTAGTGACGAAAGTATGCATAGCAGCATATCTTGAGATCGAGGCTTCACGAATATACCTTTTTACTCGTGCATTCGCCTAGCTCTTCTCATAATACATTATTCTCATATCCCGTGTCCGATTTACTATTCTCTTCTACTCTCCTGATTCGCGATCCATAGTTTTTTTAGATTACTTGTTGTCTCGTGCTCATATATAATTTATCAGTTCTCGAGGTATACCCTCATCCTATATTGGTGTATAGGGAGGTGTGCGTTACCGTCTCCATAATATTACGCGATATACTTATTTGAGTTCTATATATATATTTTTTTCTGAGTAATATAATAACTCAGACTCCGTGCGATATATCGCCATGACTCAATATAGGTACAACCCAACATTACTATTAGTTTTCTGATATAAATTTACGAAATGCCAACTTCCAAGAAGGCAAACGATAATGTGTATTATTTAAACTCGGGACAAAACTCACGTGTGAGTCAGTTGTGCTCCATGTCATACAAGGTTAGCCTGTGGAGCTCCGAATTATCTCCGTGCATGAATCACAATAATACCTCAAAGTATTTCTAGAAATTTCAACTCTGACCTCATCAACCAAACAGGACTTTATTCAAGCCAATTTACGTAAACTTATTCGATTATTAAAAAGGGGGTGGGTTACCCTTCGGACCCACTGAGGGATCAGTAACGTCTGTCTAACAACGAGGTACCTCCATTCTAAACTCAATATCACACCTAATATTTTTATACAAGATATATATGATTATATTCGTATATGATATCACTACCCATGTATGTAATTATATATTAAATATCGAACTCGGAAACGGATGCGAAGAAGAAACTAAAACTACGCACGGAAATAAATATACATAAATAATAATAATTAAATATACAAATATATATAATATAATAATAATAATAAAATAATAATATAATAATATAATAATAATATATAATTAAATAATAATTATAAATATAATTAAATATTAATAATAAAATATATAAATATATATAATATAATAATAATAATTAAATAATAATGAATATAATTATAATTAATTAAATACAGACATGATCAACACTAACCGACAATATGTACTGATAACAAATACCTAGTAACCTCACTTGAATCATCAGTGAGAGTACTCAGTAATGAGCTCCTAGTGAGTAATAGTCGGTAGCCGGGTCGGAGCTACTAGTAGAGTATCGTAGTAGTATACGGAGTCGAGCATCATATATAGCACTCACTCATTACGTGAGATAATTGTAGTGAGATCACGATTATTATATTCATTTCAGAAGTAATTATATAATAATTTAATTAAATATATAAATATAATAAGTTATAATAATTATAAATATATGAAATTATATATATAATTAAATTAATAATTAATAATAATAATTAATTAATAAAATAATATATAATAATAATATAATTGGTTGACAATTGCCTATTGTGTATATTATGTAATGAGACTTTGTTGCGACATGCCCGTGTCTGAGGAGTCTCAGAACGAGCACGACTGTGTACGAATTTAATCAGATCAGTCCTCCTGTACGATGCATTACGTCAAAACTACGTTATTACGTAATCTGTAGAACACACTACGCACTCTTTCACTATCTTAATCTACGCGCTCTTCAGCGCTGTTTTAACATCACCTTAAAATTAAATGATAATGAGAATATAAAATAACAATATAAAATCTGATTTAATACAAAATCAGTCCACATTACTCATAAAGTCTTTAGCTGTTTCAGTTTTTAGTCTATTTATGAGAGAGGATAAATAAGGTCAGAGAGAAACAGATGGGATAATGCGTGTGCTTTATTGATGGACATTCTGATGCTGTGAGTGCGTTTTCCTTTTCGTATATTTTGTATTGTTAAGAATTGGTGGTAGTGGGCGAAATAGGAGTTAAAAGAATGTTTGTTATGATATCACTTATTTCACAGTACCTAAATGTTGTTAATACAATGTTTGTTAATGTTTGAGGTAAAGTGTTATTATATTCGGTATTTTGATACTTATTTCACTTATGGAAGGTAATGTAAAATACGTATAATACTTTTTATAGTGTAATCTAATATATATATATTATAATAGTATATATATATATTATGTAATATAATAGTATATATATATATAATTTATTATATACTATATATTATTATATTAATTATAATATATATATATATATATATATATATATATATATTATATATTTATAATATAATATACCATATAGGTCAGAGTGTCTAAAGCTGACATCATGTAACTGCGAGAACGGCAGCACCTACAGTAAACAAATTTATATATTTGGAATCAGAGGAAAATTCTAAGGAGGGATTTTTAATTTTTTTTTTTTTTAATTTATTCGTCGGAAATATTAAAAAAAAAAAAAATTTTCCCAATTTAGGGGGCTCGAGCCGACGAGGGGACAGAGGAGGGACGAAGTCCCCCCGTCGTCCACCGGGAGGTCCGAGAGACCCGACTCTAAGCCCAATCTTTGCGGTTAAACCCTCTATAGTTAATTCCTTTAGTTAAAAAAAAAAAGAATAATTTTAATTCCCTTTACACTTCTTTGGTATTTATTTTAACTAAAGAAATACCATAAGGTAAACCGCAAAGAATGGCAGGAGTCGGGGTCTCTCGGGCCTCGCTTCCGGTGGACGACAGGGGGGGACTTCGTACCCCCTCTGATACCGACAAAAAAAAAAAACAAAAAAATAAAAAAAAAAAATTTCCCACAAAAAAAAAAAAAAAAAAAAAAAAAATTGAAAACCCCTCCTTAGAATTTTCCGCTGATTCCAAATATATAATTTGTTTTCCTGTAGGTGCTGCGCCGTTCTCGAGTTACATGATGTCAGCTTTAGACAGCTTTCTGACCATAATATATTATATTCACATAAATATGATTAATATATTTAAGAGTACACTATACTAATATATATACCCTATATATTGTCCTTTGAATATATCGTGAGAATAATTAGTATGAGGGTATTTAAGCTTATATATAATAGGCTCTATCCGTTAGATTAGGTATTACAGTATTTATCTACTAAACTTACTATATAATATATATATATTTCTTAATTATATATATTATATATATATATATATATAACAATAAAAATGTAGAAAAAAAAATTTCAAACTTTTGTCGCAACGCGCGTTGTTGCACAATTTTGTTGTTCGTAAACGTAAATTGTCAAAAAACTTGACTTCGGCTACATTCTCTTTCACACATAATTAAGAAGACCCTTGTTATTATTATTATTACTATTATTATTATTATTATTATTATTATTATTATTATTATTATTATTATTATTATAAATAATATTATTAAATTATTATGTATTATTATTATTATTATTATTATTATTATTATTATTATTATTTTTATTATTATTATTATTATTATTATTATTATTATTATTATTATTATTATTATTATTATTATTATTTGATCTTGAGCTACTCGAAAAAATGATTTTTATCCATATCGATTGCATGGATCCGAGCACATTTTTATTTTTGTTATTATTAAAAGAGCTTCACAGCAAGTCATAATTATTTATTTAAATCTATGTTACCTATCGTAACGTAACGTAACATAACCTTACTTAACCTAACGTAACATAACCGGGTCATGTCGATTATCCACCTCCACCTCCATATATATCGATTGTATGAATTCGAACACATTTCTTAAAATTTTAGTGAAAATGCCAAAATTCAAATTCAAACTTTAGTATTAAAGCAGCTTCACACCTCTAAAAATATTTAAAAAAAATAAATAAAAAAAATTCAAATCTATGTAAATAAATAACCTCTAACATAACCTTTACTTAACGTATATATAGTTTAAATCTATGTAACTAACTAAACTCTAACATAGACCTTTACTTAACGTATATATAATGTAATATATTTTTATTTTATTATTTATTTTAAAAAAAAAATAAAAAAAAAAAAAAAAAAAAAAAAAAAAAAAAAAAAAACGCATGTGGCACCAAGAGATCTTTAAA
Organism: Trachelipus rathkii; assembly: GCA_015478945.1. NCBI lineage: Eukaryota > Metazoa > Arthropoda > Malacostraca > Isopoda > Trachelipodidae > Trachelipus > Trachelipus rathkii. The sequence continues at coordinate 18,924 of JABUQX010079996.1, forward strand.
TACTTTATTCGATTACGTAGATTTAAAAAAAAAATTGGCTTGAGCGTAACTGGAAGCGGATAATCGACATGAGCCACAAACCCATATAATATATATATATATATATATATTTATATTATAATAATATATATTATTATATAAATATATATATTATTAATTATATTAATTCATATATAATTATATATATATATATATATATTATTATATATATATATAATATATAATATATATTATATATAATATATATAATATATATATATAATATATATATATATATAATATTAATTATATATATAAATATATATTTATTATATATATATATATATTTAATTATATATTAATATATAATTAATATTATTAATATTTATATATATTATAATATATGTAAATTACTTGTGAGGTTGAAGAAAGATACGTATTTTAACTTCAGCTAACATACACAATCTATCAATAAATAACTAATACAATATAGATAACATAGGTAGGAAATATAGGATAATTAGTTTACATATAGAGTATGTAATATATATATAATTCCTCACTGTGAGTAAAACTATAATTTATTATAGTGTCACGGGTAATAATGTTTGGTACAACAAAGAATACTGGAATAGAATCTTATACAACACAAGTATAAATAATAAAACTAAAAAAACTTATTTATAATAGCAAAGATAATATATACGGTATAATTCACACAAAACTATTGAGCATAGGTAGAGCTGGTTCCAACTAGCTGGCAATCCAGAGAAAAGTGAGGTATACACATAATAAAAACAATATAAAAAATAGAAAAAAAATACAAAGAGAGAGATAAATATATAATTATATATAGATATATAAATTAATGTAATAAATAAAAAAAAAAAAAAATCAAAACTACAATAATTTGCAATAACAATAATAACACAATAAAAAATAATGGAAATTTATCTTCGTAATAGTAAAATTATCTACACTATAGGAAAATGGTTATAAATAAAAATAGAATTAAAAAATAAGAGTATGCGCTTATATTTTACGAGGAGCCATTCATTAATTGAGTGGTGACTTTCGAGAAGACTAGACGGGGAACATTAGAGAGCTGGTGACTCTTATTTCCAAATACCTTCCTTCCGTGCTTATTGGTTGTGTATTATGGGAGACAGAGAAGGGACAGTACCCGCCGACACCAAGAGGTCCATACCGCACAAATACAACCAAAAAGCGGGAGGGAGTCCGGAGAGCCCTTCGGCCCCGCTGAGGGGAGGGGTAGCAAGATGAATGGGTCACCTGACACACAGTATGTTCCCCCCTGGCAAGGGGACGCGTGAGCAGGAACACCCCGACTCTGATATCCGGGGCGGTATCACCCGCGTCTTTGAGTATTGGTGTCGCGGAGGTTTCCTCCCTTGGGGCTCCGACCTCCTCTTTCAGTCACCACATATAAAGAACAGAGAGAGGAAGAGTTATATAGGTGAGAAAAACATTCGCTCTTCTATTTCTAACCTCGATGATAACCCAATAAAAGGATATCTAAAATAGGCTTCTAGTTCGATGACTTACTCATTACAAGTAGATTGCCCAACATACTTATCTTAATTTTGTTCTTCTTAATGTGTTTTACAAATTTTATTCCCTTATTACCACAATAATATCACTAATAAATATTTTATACGAGGATATCCATAATGATTCCGTCTATCTTTCTCTCTCTATTTACGAGAGAACTAGTATGAAATGTTGAGTTTTTTATGTGAGATATTATTATTTTTTATTTTTTTTTTTTTATATACATTTTTTTTCTTTCTTATATATCTTAAAATATCAAATTATCTCAAGTGGTCCACAATTAGAGAGGTAACTCATGCATCTCCATGCAATTGTCTGAGCTTCGTCAGGTTTTTATTATGGCTGTATGTATGCATTTTATTATGTGAGATTTATTTAAGATTATATTTTATTTGATCTGTTTCTGCAGCCTAAAATTGCAGATCGTCTCTGACCCCTATATATATTAGGACCAGTGTTATATTAAACTCACGGAGCAGAAATGGTATGGAATAAATCCAAAACATTTTTTTGCCCTGTTTATAAAGTTTGGTATATTGATTAAGTCGAGAAAAAACAAGAAGTAACTAACTAGAGAGAGAAATTATTTTTTAAGTAAAAAGTATATAAAAATACAAACTTCAATAACTTTTTAGTAAGTGTCTTTTTCAAAGACCAATACACTATCTCATTATAATAACGGGGAACTTGTCCTTTAAAAGGAAGTTACCGGAATGTAATCTTAGACTAATACAGTAATACAAATATCGTATTACGGATCCGGAGAACATGATGTTAGAGCAATTGAATGGTAAGGACAGGAAGTGTCAGATATATATATATATAATATAATATACAAGGTTACTTATATATATATAATATATATATAGCAATAATATATATATATATATAATATATATAAACTAGTTTTTTATTTTTAACTATATAAAGTGAAATATATATAACCCAGATTAAATCGCAATAGATGTGAATAAATGAAAGTTACAGTGAGAGTCTTCTATCGGCCTATATACTAGAGAACGGCCAGCACCTACAGCTAAAGGACGAGGAATTATACTGAATGTTGTGGAGATCAGCGGAAAACTTTTCAGGGAGAGCGCCGCTCTTTTAAATTATAATTTTTTTTTTTATTATTTCGGATATAGAAAATATAATTATATAAAAAAAAATTCTATTATATTACCACATTAAGAAGGTGGGTCTTCAGCACGAGACGAGGGAGAACATAAGGGTGAACACGAAGTCCTCGATACACACGTCGTACCACACACAGGGAGGAGACCGAGAGAGACACCTGCGTAGTAGCGAATACCTCATCTTTGCAGTCTCTACCGACCCCCCTACTGGCTACCCCCTCTCTTCACGCTCTAAAAAAGAATAATTTTACACTCTCTGTCCGGCTTACACTTTTGTTTTCATCATTTCGTTGTATTTACTCAAAGGAGGAATACCAAATACACAGGGGTTGAAAACCGCAAAGACTGGCAGTGTAGTCGGGGTGTGTGCGAGGCCTGCGGCTGGGCTAGGCGAGCACGACAGGAGTGTGGACTTCGTCCCTCCTCTGCTCGTGATTCTCCGTCGGCTTCCGAGACTCACCCTTATCAAATTGGGAAGGATAAACCAAATATTTTGTTTATATAAATATATATTTTGATTAGTAATATTAGCAAAAAAAAAAAAAGAAAAATTAAAAATAGATACAATATATAAATAAAATAAATATAAACCCCTCCTATATAAAATTATTTCTGACTGATTTCACCTTAAAATATAATTATTTAGTTTTAACTGTTAAGAGTGCCTGTTCTTTATAGTTACATATATACTTGAGTCAGAGCTCACTTTAGAAACACTCACTGACCTATATAATATATATTAATATATATAATATATATATACTATATATATTATAATTATATATATATAGTATATATATAATATAATTATAATATATATATATTTATATATATATATAATATTAATATATATATTATATATATATTATATATATATATGATATTAATATATAATATATATATATATATATATTATATTATATATAATTATAGTTAATATAATATATTAATTATAATTAATATAATATATAATATTTATAATATTAATATATATATATATATATATTAAATATATTTACATACTATTTGGTATTGTGTACACAAATACTAAATCTTTAAGTCGCTAAAATAAACGATAAAAATTAAATAAAAGGAATTTAAAATATAAATATCAATTTGAAAGCTTTATCTTAGTCATAACAAAAGTTCAGTATTATTATTACAAATAGCAATAACATTATTTAATTTTTCTTTATAACCAAAAAGACAGTACATGACATTAACCTATAATTATATATATATACACAGAGGGTGGGCATCGTTTACTCACCACTAATAAAAAATATGAGTCTTCAAACTTTGTGTGAGTTGCCTTTACCGTTGGCGTTAGAATAAACTGGTCCCTATATATACCTGATTTAATACTTAGGGAAATATAATAAGTAGTATCCGCTTATCTATAGTTATTCATCAGTTGATTTACTTTGTAGAAATAGATAAAGTAACGTAAGCGCCGTATTACTTATATACTCATGATTATTAAACTCTATATTATAGCTTTGAAACTTATTAGTAACTAATTTAATTTACGTTATACCTATATTTAATGAGTTATAATTTATTGAGGTTTTAGTGTTATATATATATTATTAAAGTTTTATAAATCAATTTATATCTATAATATAATTTATATATATAAATATAAATAATACAATCACGTCACAGATGGTTGCAGAATACATCATATCAGTCTCGAGCACCATGGTTAAATTGTGTGGCGTCGCAGCCTCTGTCACCAGTGACACAAACCGTCTGTACATCAAATATGCTGCACATTGCAATGGTTATGCGAGGGTCTGATCGTGAGACTCGTTTAAAAAACGCTTTTTTATCGTTCCAAATGGCGAACGAGCTATTTGCTTGTAACAGTTAGCTCATAATGTACTTATATCATATATTAAATAAAATTATTTCTAACTTCATAACTTAGAAAAGGTCGTAAACTGATATATCCTTTTAAAAATATAAAATACACTTTTTTATTTTTCCTGCAAATTTCCTTATAATCTTTTTACATAATCTTTTCATTTATATTGTTTAGTAATGTTTAATATATGTTTTTCTTATGCTGTATTTTTCTTAACTAAGAGAAATTATGTAATATGTAATTTATACATTTATTTTTTTTTCAAATGTCGACTGATGAGTTTGATTTGAAACTCATAAATATAATTAATTATGTCTCCAGTTACGGTATGCTCCCATGAAAGCGAGTTTCAGTATCTAGTTCATTAATTCATTTAGTTATTTATTCTAAATTTATATTATTTAGTTCTAATTATTATTTAGTTATTGATTTATTTGTGTTTTCACTACGTGAGAATATCTGTTATTAGGTATTAAGCTGAAGTTTTAAATAAGATTCTTTAATAAAATCGATAATTTTTAAAGGAGAAAATTTCAATCTAGTTATTGTTTGTATTATATATATATTACTCACTATAATTGTAAAACCGATTGTAAATTTAAATAGACAGTAACCACTACTTTTGCCAAATTTAATAATACAATTTTTATTTGTATATTAAGATATTGATTCATATACCTATAGGAACAATATCTTAATATAATCATTATATTAATAATATATATATATATTTATATATATATATATATATATATAATATTAATATTATATTATTATTAATATATATATATATATATATAATAATTAATAATAATATATAAATAATAATAATTTAAATTAATTAATATAGAATAATAAATATAAAATAAATAATAATATAAAGTAATTAAATACTAAGAAACGAATTATTAGCATGTGATGATACTCACTAAATAGTTATACATATTAATTAGTAATTGTAATAGCACGGAGCGATACAGCAACTCAACTACAGAAGCACTATATTGTACGAGTGTTAAGCATGCGATAATGCTTAAACCAATTAGTGTGAGTTCCACTAATATATCCTAATACGTTATTATAGAGAGAAGATAGTAAATAATATAATGAACAAATCTATTGGGTTTAAGATAAAAGTTGAAATACGATAAATGCTGTTCTCATAAGCCAATACTCCCATATAAACAAAATTATGGGGGATTATATTATATTATATATCTTACTAGTCAAAACCTATCACTTGCAGTTGTTTATAACCTCAAATTAATTATGCAAAAATTGATGGTTTATTAAAAAAGTATATTTTATTACTACTATATATATTGGAGTGAGTATATATTATAAACTATGTATATATTTATTAGTATTTATTGGTATTGTAAAGTAATTAATGCAATTCCTATATATTATATTTTTGTCAATATACACATAATTATATTCTGGGTTAATATATATTCCTTCATTATATATATATACACATCAACACAAAGAGAGGCTCTACCAGGTGTAACGTTTGCATAGGGATGTCAATGAGTGGATCCGTATACACTTTACTCATCGTATATATAATCATGGAAACGTCGCAGTGGTGTCTCACGTTGCTGAGAGCTGACATTTCCACATCCCAGGGACGTAATTATTATGTACTAATACGAATGTTCGCACATCGCAAGGGACGTAAAAGCGACGTCGCTTTTACGTTAGTGTGCTATATATATATATATATACTATAATATAATATATATACGCAAGTACTACATATAGTCACTTAGTAAATCTATTACTTTCACTAGTATACTCATAAGTAATATGAGTTTAATATTAGAAAGCAGTATCTGATATATACATATATACTGTGATAATACTGTATAGTATGTTAGCTCATTAGGCTTTAGTAGGTTGAGTAGTTATCATACTATATAATAAATTAGCTATTATTTCGTAATCGTAACGGAAAGATAATAAGAGTTCTATAATATATATCTACTATACATTTCATATAAGTATATATACTATATGGTGTGTGGTGGTTACACATTTTGGTTCACTTTCTGCGAGCATTTTATAAGAGAAAGGATATCCCTCTGTCCTTTGATGAAAGAAGCAATATCAGTGATAGTTCTTCGATTCTCTTTGGTATTGATTTAGAACAATATTATCTGAAAGACTTACCTTTCTTCTGGGTTATATCCACAACTGTTTCTTATGTTTGTTACTTTGGGTTAGGAGGATTCTTACACGTGAGTATCATTTTATTATTACTTAAGCCTTACGAGTATTCAGTAAAAGTAAATTGAAAGTTGAGCTTTAAGATATTAACACAGTTATTTATAGAAAAAGAATACTTGGATTGCTTTTAAAAGGGAGTTGCGTATAAGTAGGTTAATGATAGTATTTCTGATCGTGTTGTTTGTAAAGTTAAAAAGAATTAAATTATTAAATACTATAAAAATTTCGAATTTAGAAATTAATGCGGTGAAGCAACAAAATTTTAAGGTCATGTGTTAACTGGTTGTTTAAATATTATTTTAATATATTTTATGGTGTAACATAATTTTATTGGTGTAGCACCGTTTAACTTCTTTAAATAATTAGTTGGTAGAGACAGCCTTATACTTTATAATAATATATTATCTAATTTGATCATAGCATGAGAGTATTAAGTGCAAATAAAAAGTTGGATCCTCTCCTTTACACTCGTAGATGAAATCAACAATATTAAAATTAATGTGTTATTTGTTTGTGATGAAGTTATTAAACTTTAAGATAATGTTTTATATTTTGTGGTGAAAGTACAAAATAGAGGAAGTACAATATATTTTGTTGTCCTGTTTGTGCAGGAGGGCAAATCCTTTAAAATGTGATGTTTTACTTTTTGTTAAGCAACACAACCTTTAAATAATGTTTTATTTTTTGTGTTAAAGCAACAAAACGTTAAAAGCCTATTTTTTTTATTTTTTTACGAAGAAGCAAATTTTTATTGTTTGTTATGTTTTAATTTTGATTGTAAGAGGACAATAAAATAAAAATAATTTCTATAATTTTATGCTTATCTAATATGTTCGAATCTACCTTTATTTATTTCAAACTTTCATGAAATTAATATTTGTTAATTTTTACTTTTATTATTATTTTTCTAGCTCAATGTAACAAAACTTAAATATAATATTTTATATTTTGTAGTGAAACAAAAAACTTTAGAACAATATTTTCCCTTTTTCTTGTGGTGAAGCAACACAACTTTAAAGCAATGGGTTTTTTATTTACGTTTAAATGATATTTCAATCTCCGTTGCGTAGCAACAAACTTTAACCCTTAAACGGTAAGGTGGCCATTTCAATCTTCACAACATAATGGTTGATTCTTGAAGGTCGTTGTGGCTGGGACCCACGCACGCTTACCGTTACTTTTGGACGATATACCCAAGGTACTTGCGTGAACTGGGTGAAGGAGTCAAGTCAATTTACACGAAATTAAATATCTAGTTGGTTGCTAATAATAAATTCATAATACTTTTACTTGTTTTCAGTATGCCTATACTGAGCTTAAAGTTAAATGGTTTTCGTCCTGGTTAAAATGGAGATTCAAGAATAATATAAATGTCTTAAAAGGGACAGAAAAAATATATCAATGTTTATTAATGTGCTTACCATGATGATGCTCTAAATAGAATATTAATTTGCGCACAAAATTATTACTACTACCATTAATTAAGCTGAGCTAACTGATATTTGATCTTAATCTTTGGGACACAATAAGCGTACGATTATATTTCCTGTCCCAACATTATCTGTGTGCTATAGCTCAACATTGCAATACATAGGTCCTAGTCCAATTCACGATGGACGAATTCGCAAAAATGTGAAATTGGAGTCAGTGATATTTGCAGGCGTTTTTTCTTATTTTCTGACGACTATATCAAGGGTGATATCGTACAAGTTGGGTCTTACGGAGAGACCCCATCCGGCTCGCTTATAACACTTTCTGATTGCTACTCGTTACTCATGTTGGTTCGCCCATCTGGTCTGCATAGGCTTGGGATGTTTGGCATTATTTTCTTCTCAAGCCGACTCGCGAAAAAACGTATTATGTCCTTTATAGCTCCCACGTATTGCGGATTTCTGGTATTGTGTTTCAAATCATTTACTACTAGATTTTGTTTGTGTGGCTATCAGTGTAATATCGATGATAAATTTTTTTAGTGTATTTTAAAAGAGTAATAATTTAATTTTATTTTTTTCACCAGATTTTTTATATGAGAACTATTTCAGTGTTCAGAATTTAATAAAAATGATTTTTTATAGTTTAGTGTGGGTGTCTCTGTTTTTTTTTTATATCTCTGAACAAACACACACAAAGGTGTCTTCAACCTGTTTATCCTCAATTCTCTACAGAAAAAATTTTGCCCCGCGGAGAGAGAGAATCCCATGAGACCATCACTATAAAGCTAATATATTTCTTTTGCATATTTAATCGATTAATCCTGTCACAAAAATAACATTTAGCGCTAAAAAGCGCTATATCGGCGAATGAAAAGATTATCGAAAATCTGAAAAAAGAAATTGAAGCAGTGTTTGCAGGTTTATTTTCTGACGCTAAAAGGTAATACGTGGGTTTTACGGACCACCCAATTAGTAAATAGGGAGGGAGAGAAATAAAATAAAGATAAACCCCACAATTAACACCACTAACCTAACAGAATTCCCTGAAACGTGGGCTTAAAAAGGAGGAAGCATTTAATATGAGGAAAAGGAAGGAATTCGCCAACAGAATCAGAATGTGGCTGGTGGCTGAAAGAAAAGAGGTATCAACAAAAGAGAGCACTTGAGTTTCAAGAGTAGTACCACACAGAATCTCATGTAGGCCGAGAGCAAAGCACCTCTAGTACTACGAGGTCTACTGTACTACTAGAGGTGGAGCCTTAAAGAAGAGGAAGAATAATAAGGAAAAATGCAGGGAATTCCAACGAGAACAAGAATGTGGCTGGAAAGAAAGGATGTACCAACTAAGAGATAGCCCTATGAATTACGCAGTAACTCACACAGAAATTACACGCGACAGCAAAGCATCTCTAAGTACTTAAAACGAGGGTGACAAGCAGTGTTAAAGGAATGCGCAGAGGTCAAAATCTCTACGAGCAAGCTGTCGTTGTAATACCTATATAGAAGAGAGATAGAGTGCCAATGTTGCGTCGAAGAGAAAAGAGGGTCAAGGGAGTTTGAAAGTAAAGAAACAGACTATTTGTCTCTTAGATTTAGACTCAACCCTATCCAAAAGAAGGTTAGAAACGGAAGCCACCCAAATATGAAAGAACAGTGCTACCATACAAGGGAAGGATAAGACCGGCTTATATAACTTCTATCATACTCTCCCTATGATAACCTTGAAATTTATCAATCATTCTAGCGTCCATTTTCAAGGTTATGGGGCCGCACGCCCCCTAAATGGGGGTCCTACGGGATGTAACTTCTTCTACGAAATAGGTTACCTAATCAGCAGGCTGGGTGTCAAGTTTGAAGTGGATTTGAAAATTAGAAACCCTAAATTTATTGGAGAAGAAAAGTGTGGGATTATAAGACTTGTTCCTAACCAATCTTCTAAAAACTCAAAATCGGTCAATCTAGAGCTCAAAATTGGTCTCACCGACATTAAGAAACCCCATAACTTTGAACGCCTTCAGCGTTTAAAATTAACGATTTTTTAAGAGAAAACCGAATCGTGAGCGTCGTTAATTCCGCCATGGATTTTACCGGCTACAAAAAGGCTTTCCCGAACCTATAAACAAACCATAAATTTGAACGCCTCAAAGCGGTAAAATCTAACGACCTTAGGAAATTACAAGAGTCATGTCGGCCAATGACTTGGTGTGTCCGGTCAACAGCAAATACTCAGCAGAAATCTATGACATTAATAATAAAAAACCTTTGGCAAACTTAATCACGGTATGCGTTAAATAGGACAAGTTTATAAGTCCTCTTAAGCTTTAGACTCAAACCATATCCAAAAGAAGGATGGAAAACAGAACCAACACAACAAAATATGAAGAACGCGTACTAACAATACAAGGGCGGATAAGATCATTATCTCCTTAGATTAAATAAAATGAGTAATAATAGCAACTGCTTCAATAATGAAGTTGAAAATGTAAACTCCTTATAATATATATAATATATAATTATATATATAATATATATAATATTATATATATACAATAATATAATAAATTTATAATATATATATAATAATATATATATTATATAAATATATAATAATAGTAATAATATATATATATATATATATATTAATATATTATAAGCAGCAAGAATGTTCTTCTTACTGCTACTTTGTTGTTTTTCTTCAATGTATGCTGATGTAGCACTAAACAAATATAAAAGTTACCAGAAAAGGCAATCTGCAGTTCGTACAGACCTAATAATATATATATATTTTTAATACATAAAATAGATATCTACAAATTACATATAAATATATATATCTATATTATATCCTAAATTATATAATT
>JABUQX010079997.1:0-15000 GCA_015478945.1 Trachelipus rathkii
ATATATTTATATTTTTATGGAATAGTTTCTTGTTTTTTTTTTGTTATAGAAGTAATAAACTCTCCAACAAATAAGAACATAGAGATATCATGCGAGAGAGTGTACTCAATTTTATTCATCACAAGCAGACGAAACAAGCTCAAGGAGAGAATATTTGCTTATATTCTGAGACCCTCGCTATGTTTGGCGAGTGTTCTCTTCCTATTCTTGAGTCCATTTCTCGTGGATGATAATACAAATATCATTCATTAAAGGAGACCGATCCTTTTCTACTTTAATCTACATATAATAAACTACATAAATATATCCTATATATATTCTTATTTTTCTGTATATACTCATATAATATATTATATATATTTATATATATATATTATATTTATTTATATATATTATATATTATATATATTAATATATCTTTTTATTATATATATTTTATATATATATATTATTATTACTTTATATATATATATATATAATATATATTATATATTATTTTAATATATAATCCTATATATATACTTACTATTATACTCATCCTATATAATATATATATATTATTTATAATTTTCTATAATTTATATTTATATGTATATATTAATATATATATATTTATATTTATCTATTATTTTTATATATCGCTATTATATTTTTATATCCAATCTCCCTAAAATTATATATAAATGGTGGATACTATATATCGTACTTATACACATCTTGAATATATAGTATAATAGTATATATACTATTTATATATTTTACTTACTATATACTATATACCTACTATATACTTTACGTATATTAGTATATATTACTATAGTATTTATTATATATTACCTAGACGAGCAATCAGTAGACATTTCAAATCTCTTATCTGATGCAAAAATTATGTTCATGTAACATATTTTATTTTGGCTATTCTGGTCCGAGCTAAAATTGACACAAAATTTAGACTATACGGGCCCCAATTTGAAATCCCTCTTTCATATATTTTATTTCAAATATCATTTTAAGTATACTAAAATGAATCGGAAATATTTAATTGAACAATTTTATTAAATTTCTATAAACTACATATATTTATAAAAAAAATTCAGTTTACAAAAAGATTGACCTCTGTCGAAGAACTTAAGAATTATGATGATTTGAAGAAAGAACTACTTATAAGATATTTTCAAATCAATTTGCTTGTGAACTTGGTATATATATATAATCATTAAACCATGACAAAAACAGTAAAACAATACGCCATCTTGGAGTTCTGTGACAAATCAAATATGCAATACAGACAAATTCAAATGAAAAGTGCCCGAGAGGAGAATCTCTGAATACATATATATATATATATATATATATACTATATCTTCATATTGTTATATATTATATATTTTATTAGTGAGTTATATGTATGTATCATATATGGTACTACTATATTATTATCCCTAATCATATATATATATATATAATATATACTATATAATATATATTATATATATTATTCTATATAATATATATTATATAGTATATATATATATATATATATATATATATATATATATAATATATATATTGAATTCTAGTCTAGTCATCGCAAAAATTTCATTTTAATAAAGATAAAATCGATTATATTATGTCTGTTTAAAATGATTAGCCTCTCTCTTTCTCTATCTCCGTCTCTTCTCCCTCGATCTCTCGCGTCTAATCTCGCAATCTCTCTCTCTCCTCTCGTCCCTCTAGCCTCTCTCTCTCGCTCTCTTCTCTCTCGCTCTCTTCTTCTCTCTCTCTTCTCTCTCCCTGTGAAATAGATCAATCATTAATCAACCCTCATTTAATTTTTTCATTTGCTTTAACAACAATTGCTTTTTTTTCGGCGATATCTCACATATTGATAAATACCGCAGTTTTAAACTTAAAAAAGCACGATTGAGACAAGACAATCTTTCAAGATCGAAAAAACCAACCCCCATTGAGATAATCTCTTGGAATTATCAGGAATAAGTTGACAATCTATTTATTCCTGTAAGTAAGGCACAACTTCAGGACTTCAAGATATATACTATTTCCTTATTCGCTAAAAGAACAATATCATTTCCTCAACAACTCATTCGCCCATCTTTGATTAGAAGCTCAGAGCAGTCGAACCTTTACTCGAATGATAATTCTAACAATATATTCTTGTCATTTTTTTATTTGTATGTCTTTTGTTTTGAAGTTGTTTATATGGGGGGGTCAGCATTAGTCGCGGACATACATACAGTGGTATTTTAAAAGTCTCTTTTTTAAAACCACTGATTTTTTTTGTTTTTTAAATTATTTGCTTTCAAAGTTTATATTAGTGGATTGTCTAACTAGACCTAAAAGAAAGTGCCTGAAGTGTAATTATTTTTTTTAATATTAATTATTTAGTTGTTATTCATTTTGCTAATTATAGGATAGTGCTGCTCACAGACTTTAATTGTCTTATTCAATTACAGGCATTTATTCTTTAGTGAATTAAAATAATCGTTTCTTTTCTTCGGACTGTTAATTTTTTAATTATTGTCGGATCAGTTTATTTTTGCCATTTCTTAATTATTTTTTATAGAATTTTTGCTTGGTTGTATTATACTTAGTTGAAATATTTACTTCTCATTTTGTAAAATATATTAAATCTCCCCCACTCTAATCCATCTTACTCAGCTAGACCCTTAAATTGAATAAAGAAATATATATATATATATATATATATATAATATATATAATATAAATATATATTATATTATATATATTTTATTAATTTTTATTATATTATTTATATATATATTTTCTATAATATATATTATTATTATTACTTTATATGTTATTAATATCATTATCATTATTTTTTATATTTTATATATATCTTATTAATTATAGTTTATTATATATCTTTGTATTTACCTCTATTCTTTCTGTTATGTATAATATATATATATGACGTTATTTTTATTGAAATTTATTTTCGAATTTAATTTTACTTTATTTCTTGTAAAAAAAAAATTCTAATTTTTAGGTTCTTGATTTTGGGAGTATATTACTTACAAAGTTAGATACAGAAAACTCATCATATTGTGCATCTGCAGACATAAATTTCCAATATATTCCCTTCTTATTCTTCTTTATTGTATTATATATATATTTATATATATATATATATAATATATATATATATATATATTATAATTATTTTATCATATACTTAGTAGGGCTTCCCTATACTATTCATACCCTATCATATATCCTATATATACTACCCTATGGACTTGGTAGTTCTTCCTATTCTTATATGTTTATATTAAATTACTTTCTCTCCTCTACGACAATTTTTTTAGCCTTAAATGCGGAGCAACATGAAGCTAGAAGAGAAATGAAATTTTTTTTTTTATTGCCTGCTTAAAGGGACTTTAAATCTTTTTTGTTCTAGTCGAAAATATAAAAAAAGTTAAAAAAAAATTACAAATTAAAGCATTTTAGTTTGCTCGAAAATGTTGTCAAAAAAAAATTAAAATTTAGTAAAAAGTAATTTTCTTTTTTTGCGTCTTATTTATTTTTTGGCCTTTCAAGCGAACGATGAAATATATATATATTATATATATACTATAGTTATGATTTATATTGGGTATATATATTATAATATATAGTAATACTATATATATATCATATATATTATATATATATATATTTCTATTTATTCTACTCTTTATCTCCTACTTATGTCGATGCTTTATATTTTTGACCCTTATATTAATTTGTTATACTATTAGTATATTTTATTTCCTTTCTCTCTTATTTTGAGTATCTCAGGCGGCTTTGGGTTCCTGGTCTTTATATTTATATTCTTACTACATTTACTATATTTAGTATTTATTTATATATTATATATATATAATTTATATATATCTTATATAAAAACTCTTTTTACTTAAACCCTATATGCATGTATCCATCTGAATTCACTTGTGGTACATAACTTATAATATTATATTCTTTATTATTTTTGACATTGGTCTTGAATAGCATACACAAAGAATATAATGTCCAAAATATAATATACCTCTTTAATATACCTACTTAATATATATATATATATATATATATAATCATACAATTCTATTACATTACTACTATATTCTCGTATTGCTAATACTATAGTATATACTATATCATCTATAATCTATTATATATATAGCGGCTATTACATCATATTTTTATATATATAGCTAAAATTGTATATATACGTATATATATATACATTTATACTAGATATCTCTTATAATATATATATATATATATATATATATATTTATTATATTTTTATACTTTACTCAGTCTACTACATATCACTATATTTCTTATTTTATCCTCACATCTATATTATTTGTTCCCTTGGATTTATATAACTTAAGTATAGCTTATTATATGCTTATATTTTCTAACTATATATTATATACTATATATATTACCTACTATATATATATATATATATATACCTTTCTACTACTATAGTACTATACTATGTTTTTTATTATAACTCATACTATATATATATTATATATATTTATCATATATTATATTATACTATATATATATATATATATATATATATATATATATCTTCTACTATATTATATATATATTATCATATATATATTACTAGTATATGATCCTAATATATATATATATCTTATATTAGTATTAATCTCTTTTAGCAAAATGGAATTGCCCTTATTCATCTCCAAAATAATAACATAACTTCATGCAACCCATTGGGAGTAAGGAATATAATCAATTCAAATATGTCTTAGCCTTTAAGTCAAAATTATTTTATAATATAATATTAACCTTTTTTTTAATCTAACCTAATCTAACAAACCTAACCTAACTAACTTAACCCTAACCTAACGCTAACCTTACATGCAGCAAACGGAGTTACTCATATGCTCATATGAAGTATTTTTGGTTAAAATGTTCTGCAACTTTCCCTAGTTTCCCATTAACCATAACCAATCTTGTTATTACATCCTTGAAAGCCTAATTAGAATCAAGGATTGTATTAAATAGGAAAAATAGGTCCTGTTTAAAGTTGAATTA
Organism: Trachelipus rathkii; assembly: GCA_015478945.1. NCBI lineage: Eukaryota > Metazoa > Arthropoda > Malacostraca > Isopoda > Trachelipodidae > Trachelipus > Trachelipus rathkii. The sequence continues at coordinate 5,110 of JABUQX010079997.1, forward strand.
AAAAAAAAAAAAATTATTAGAACGAAATAATGTTCCTTGTATCAGTTTATAACACGAAATCCACCATATTGAAGATTTAACAAAATATGTTTCGACGCGCTTACTTCAAATTTATAAGGTCAGAAAATAATTATTTTGTCAAGCAGAAGAGGAATTTTTATTCATAATAGGTTTTATTAGAAAGAATTTTTTTAGTATTTTTTAGCTTTGTAATTTTTTTTGGAACGTAAAACATAAAGCTAGCTCCAGATTGCTTCTTCAACTGTTGCAGTATTTTATTAAGATGCTTCTGAGGAAGTTTCTTCGCTTTCTATTGCTTGGATCTTGCTCTTTATGAATATAACTTAGTAACTAAAAATTTTTGAAAAATTACTTCAATGATAAAAAAATTTACTAAGGTTTATTCACAAATCAGTTAATCTAGTTCCGCACTAATCAAACATACTATCCATAATCACACATCACAATACATACCACACGGAACATTAACACATCTTCTCATACAATACACAACACCACACACACACATATACACAAACACTTCACTTTTCACACACACATATATATTATATACTATTTATTATAGTATTATATTTTTATAATATATACATATATTATATATATATTTATATATATTATTTATTTATATTATATATATATATATATATATATATATATATATTATTATATGATAATCTTAAAAGGGAAACTCCATTTTTCTTCTTTCATTCATCGTCTATGAGATAAACACTTCTTTGGAAGCACCGGTTTTTAAAAAAACACTCGCTTCTCTCCAAAGGATTATTTCAGTCTCTCTTATTATCTGAGGCTTTCTATTTTTAGCTCACTCTTGAGTCACTAAGAAGCATTAAGTAGGAAAAAGGACAATGTATACATATCGTTCATATAGCGTTCAAAAGGTAATATAGTATCTTTCAATTTGGAGTTTTTTCTTTTATTTTTTAAAGGTGTTGCTATTTCAAAAGTTTTCCCCCATTTGAAAATCAGTTGATTTTAGCAACGATAATTCATGCATGTGACTGATTCTTTAAATTCCAATTTCTTTAATCATCAAGTTTTATAATTGATTATATACAATCTTTACTTTTCTCAACAATGTCATTAAGATGCTAGGTTAACTTACTCTGATATATTTATATATATATATATTATTATATATATATATAATATATATTATATATATATATTTATATATTCTTATATATATTATATATATATATATATATAAGTCTTTACTTTTTTCAGAAGTTTGTTAGCTTCAAATAAAGCATCCCATAATAGCAACTAGACGGTAAAAGCGAGCGTCCGCTTTTACGTCCCATTGCGATGTGCGACATCGTATTGTAACATTAAAGTTGATATTTATAAGGGATGTTGGCATTGTCAGCTGGCAGAAAGTAATGACTGGCAATATCATTACTGCGACGTCCTATGGTAACGTAGTATTGACGTACTCTTACGACATCCTTGCAACGTTACACGGTAACGTTGCATCGACGTTGTTCTTACCGAACATCTATTTGATGTAGACTTTAGTGCCAATATATCTATATAGTTTTTATATATATATATATAATTATAATATATTATATTGATATATAATTTATATATATATATTATAATATATATAAATATATAGTATATATATATAATACTATCTTAACAGTGGCGGACTCGTCCATAGGACGCACTGCGGAACGCAGGGCTCCCCCAGTGTATGTTCTCTCAAAAAAAAATCAGACACTAAGCCCACAAACACTAAACAGTATTTGTTTATTTCCTTGGTAACTCTCGCACCTCTCTCTCTCTTTTTTATATATTTATAATTATATATACGATATATTTATTATATATATTTATATACTAATATTATATATTATTTTTCTATTATTATATAGTATATTTATTATATATTATATTATATATTGTATTATTTTATTTATATATATTTATATATTATACTATTATATATCTAAATAACTAAATATGCCTTCAGCAAAATTTATTTCCATAGAAAATAATTAATGGAAGAGTTGAAACTTCAAAAAATCCTTAGATTCCACACTTTAATTCCTCTATACTACCGTATTTATTTTTAACTTAATGTATATCCGAGCTTGAGATGTCGTCACCCTTGTTGTGTGGATCGTTAGCTTAACTATTAGGTAGCTGGAAGCAAAAAAGTTGAATTTGTTTCTTTGCCTGATATTTTTTTACTTTTTGAATCTTTCATCACTTATTATTTATCCTCTTTTATATGTCCGAAATCTAATTTTTTGTAATTTTAACTGATCGCTTTTTCTTTCAAAAAAACATTTCCATTGTATTAAGTAATTTGATATATATATATATATAATATATATATATATATATATATATATATATATATACTATATATATATATTATATTATATTTATAGTAATATTTAATATATGATGTATATATATATATTATTTAGTATTATATATTTATTACTATATATATATTTTAATATGGAATACAGCCTCTAGAAGAGTCACAATCCATATCTCCTCAAAAACTACATACTTAGCTTAATCCCGGCCTGAGAGCACTAGATACTTTGCTGGAAAGCTGGTCTACTCTATTTTGTAGATGTTGCTGATAAAAAAAATATTCTCATATTCTAAGTTATTTACTTGTCGTTACATTTTGGGAAAGGATAGGACATTTTTGGAACATCACTGGTAAAAAAAATTTTTTAGTAAGGAAATGTAAAAAAATTAACTAAATATATAATAAAATTATATAGATCATTTTATTTATTTACGTGTATTCTTGTGTTTGTTTATACATAAGTAGGAGGACTTGGTTCTAAAGTTATAAATTTGTTGGTTTTTATTGTTTTATTAGAAACCTAAGTGTGATATTCCTTCCCTATAGCGGTTATATCCCTTGCAGGCTGCTGTGGATACCGTATGGCAGGCAGTGGGGTCTCTCGCGCGCTCTTTCCGGGAGCTTAAGTTGGTTAGGAACTAATTCCCCCGCGTGGGGGTCCTTCTCCGGAACTTCCCCGGCTCTTTGGGTATTTGGATGTCGCGCGGGGTTCCTCTCGCCCCTCCCCTAACGTTGGGTTATGGAAATACTGTCCACAATTACCTCAAATTAAAGCTTGTATAATGTGGTGAGCATACATTAACTATAGTTATATCTACTACTATATTATTCTCTTCTTCCTCTATAACGTTTTATTCTGATAGTATTTACTATTTAGTAGTATATACTATAATTTACAATACCCTAGTATACGGGACTTATAGTGGAGTTTATTGGGGTTTGATGTGGATTATTGATTCTTTGCGGCACTACTATTATTGCTCATGTTCCCGCCCCGGTCCACCGCCCGCGCTTGGACTCCTTTCGTATTTTTCTCTTCCCCTTCCAAGATCATAGCCATCTCTGTTTGGTTCTTTATATAACTTTTGTTTGCTTTTTGTTGGTTTTTCTTCACATTTTCTCATAATAGATTTTTTCTTAAACAAGCATTCCAAAAAAATGTTTCCATCCTTCGCTTCCCATTTTTGCTTTGCTTATTTTGTGTTTGTTTTTGTTCCGGTATTAGTTGCGTTGAGATATTCTTGTTTTTCTTTCCTGGGGCTTTATGGGTATTATTTTTTTTATTGCACGTGTTTCGACACCTAATTTATTTTTTCCAGGATTTTCAACAATTTGGGTATTCGTTTTTGGTCCTTTCCCTGTGCTCATGGTGGTAGTTTTTGCAGATATGATTGTGCTCCTTCTAGAGCTGGCCTATATTATATATATATATATTAAATTTATATCTCTCATATATTCTTTATTATATTATTTATTTTACTTATTATTTCTTATTCTTATTGCTTTTAGGCCTTTATATTATATTATATTATCCTATATTATATTATTATATATATATACCTATTTACTCTAAAATAGCATGTTGCATCCTTTTCTCCTCCATTTGTGACATTATGCAACCACGAGGCGTCTACAACTATTTGTATATATTTATTTTTATTTTATTAAGGTAGGCAGTATCTTCATGCTACACCACTAGCTTACTAATGTGCCTGCATTATATCGCAATATTTGGCGTAAACATTTCGAGGAAATGCTCTAATACAAAGGGGTTAGGGTGTGCAGGGGGTAGAGGATGAGTGTTGAGTAGTAATATTCGGCTTCTTCTCCAAACAAAGGTGCAATGGAGGGATGGAGGGAAAGGCGTAACTGTGGGAGAATATTGATGGGAGGGCAAAGATGTTTGAGAATCGAATAAATTTTCTATTCTTAACTTTTGAAAACTCTCTCTTTTAACTATTGTGAAGTGAACAGTTTAATTTAAGCGATTATAGTAAAAAAAAAAAAAATAGAACAAAAAACAAACCAAAAATAAAATTAAAAAAAAAAAAAACAAAAAAAAAAATATCATTATAATGCTTAAAATGTTTGTTTTTTTTCTTTGTTATTCTTCTTCAATATATTATTTACTTTCTTCCCATGTTCTTTCTATACGTATATATTAATTTCAAGGATTATTCTCAAATATATTATATTTTTTATATTATATTTTTTATATTATATATATATTATATAAATTTATATATATATTATTATCTATATTATATATATTATATATATATTATTATTATTATATATCTATATTATATATTTTTTATTATATTTTATTTCGAGTGAATTATAATTATAATATAATATTTTAATATCTAAATTTTTTTTATTTTATTATATAATTTTATATTTTTATTATATATATATATATATATTATATTATTTCTTTTTTAATTATTATATATATATTATATTTATTTATAATATTATTATTATTATTATATTATATTATATTATTTTATACTTTACTTTATTCTTATGTTTTATCGTTATTATTATCATATATTAATAAGTGAGTATATTTGTATTTCTGTATATATATATATATAGTTTTTATTTTTATATAGTATTGTTTTATTATATTAGTTTATTATATACTATATATTTGCATCATTTATGTTTTATACTACCTACATCGATCTTATATATATAGGTGGATTTTTATCGTTGGAGTGGTATTTATGGGCCGCACTGAGTCATTTCGGTCACGCAGATTTAGCGCATTTTGTGGGATTGGCGGTGGAGCGGTCAGCCAGTCCAGGCGCTAATGCTAGTATTTGTTTCACAAGTAATAATCGGTCTAATTGTTTATATTATTTGATATCATTGTATGTATATATATATATATATATGATATATAATATATATATCTATATATATATTATATTATATATATATATATATATTAGGGTATATATGGTATCGGTATAGTCTTATAGTGATAATTTGTGGGCGCTGTGCCGGTTATTTATTTGAAAAAAAAGTGTACATTATTCTATTTTATGTTGTGAGGGAAACAGTTGCTTTTCCAGAATCTGTAAGTAGGGTTGGGCGTGGTTCTTACTAGCCTGCAATTTCCACTTTCAAATAAGGAGATTGCATTGAGGTTGAATTGAGTGACCTTCTGAAAATAAAAATATAAAAATAAAATAACATATTTCCGTGAATTATCACGTAATAATTGGAAACAGGAAAGGCACATAATAAGAGGGCATTTACGGCAAATATGTTGAAATAACACTAGCTAGACACTCCAAACTCTCTCTCACAAGAGCATCCAGCGCGGACTTTGGAATTAAATAATTCGTTAGTTATTTTATGAGCCGATCGCAGTCAAGTTATTGTACGACATTTGAACAATCTAAATTAACATTAAGCAATAAATGATATATTTTTTAAAGAAATTATCATGTATAAAATGCTATGTTAAAACAATACATCGGTGGGTAAGAACGTGAAGGATGAGTTATGAAGTGATTTAGTCTGCAAAATTTGGAGAAAAAAAGACGAGAAGATTAGTTTTTTTTTGTAGAAACGATTCTTACGCCTGGGCACGGTAATCTAATTATCAAACGGAACTTTAAAATTAACAATAGATTTTACGTACGCAAATACAGTTGCATCCGGTCACGAAAGAGCTTACATAATCCACCATAGACGTAAACAGCTCTAATTGTCACATATGAGGCACCGTATGTGTCGATGTGACGAGTAGCAACTTCAAACATTAACGCTCGCTGTTATGTATCTGCACCAACTGTTTGCTATGGGAGTTGGTTTAAAAATTTTAAGATAATTTAAATATTAAAATTATTTTATAAACCCGAAAAGAGTAAATTATAACAAAAAAAACTGAACTTCAAATAAATTATCATTTTTACTGTTCTGTTATCTTCTGACCTTTTATAATTTTCGGCAGAATATCAAATTTACATTTATCTCGTCAAGGTCCAATTGTTTTGAAAGTCTATTATACGTGGCACCCGTTAGTCTTTCGCTGGTAAGGCGAATGATAAAGATTATTAGCGAAAAAATCTGAACCACTTTCAAAGCTCGTATGAAAAGAAATTTTCAAACACCGTTATTCCTGAGTTACTTTGTTAGTTATCAATTGGTGAGAGGTATTCTCAAAGTGGATGATAGATGGTACGAAATTAGTTTTTTAGGAATTTGATGTGTTTCGAAAACTGATTTAGAAAATAAGTTTATTTCTTTTTTGATTGCAGTCATTGTTATGGCGTAGGATTTGAGGTGCTAAACCTGGCCATTAGCTCTGTAACTTTGAGTTCTAGGCTTATGAGTTAATTATTCACATTAAAAAGTAGGCTTAAAGTTTTTAACCCATGTAGTAGAATGTAAAATGATAATTTACACAAAAGGAGCAAATATTTCAGATTTGTGGACTGCTACAAAATTATTTTAATATTATTTTAGAAAAATTAAATCCAAATTTTCTACAGCATTTTGCTACATATTATCATCAGGTGAAACTGGGGAAATGATTAGTTATATTGTAGACCTGTGCTTTAATTTGTTTTCTTTAACCTGAGCTTAGTAAGAAATTCTAGTAATCAGGTAGCTAGTTAGTATTTGATCTTGTTCGACTTAGCAGGATCTATGGGAGTACTTTAAATCATTCGCGTAAATTAAAGATAGATATCATTTCATAACAATAACACATAAAATATGTTGTAAGAGAGTTTTTTTTTTTTTTTTTTTTTTTTTTTTAGATAAAAGGAATCTATTTTTAAATTTTTAGAGTTTTGTTCCTTAAACAGGTTTATTAAATGTTTAATTATCAGAGCTAGTTCATGGATTTTTTTAAGCAAATGTTTAATGGCAAAGAACGTTGGAAAAATTGAAAAAATAAGGCTATAAAGTTTGAGAAAAATCTTTAATAAGACAGGTGTTTCATGTTGCTTCTCCAGGTGTCGATTCTTGAAGGCGCAGAAGAAAGTTCTGTATATTAGCCGTTACCTGGCCAAGAAATTTCCACCACAGTTCTCTGTCTCTTTAATTATTTAAAGGATTGCAATTAATTGATTCGGAGTTTATAAGATAGTTCCGGTCTTTTTTATAATCGGCCAGATTGAAATGTAGTACGCACATTATGTGGTACTTTTTTTTGCCAATTGATGATTAAACGATAAAGGTGCAATTTAATTTTTAAATGTGAGCAGTGGCCGTGAGTCTAATCGAGAGTTCGTAAGTTACAACCCCCAACGCTTTCAGGGAAGGATTCTTCTTCGCTTATTTGGATAGAGGAGTTTCGTTAATTCACTCTGGTTCTTTTGTAATGCTAATGTATTTCTCTTCATCTATATATCTATAGTTATATATTATTATCTTTTATATATATATATGTATATATATATATAGTCCGTTCCTTTATATACTATACTTATATGAGCTTATTTCTTTTTAAATAGCGTAGGGGTATGTACTATTTTACTTATTTCCATTATAGGTTGTCACTAATATCTTAGGGTTGTGACCCTGCTATGGCCGGCGCCTCTGTATATACTTTTAGTATTTAGTTTAAGTCATATCATACTGTGTCAAATATATTATATACTTCAGATCTTGCCATATATCTACGCATATTCGTTACTATTGTAACTATTACTCTTCTTTATCTATTTTTTTATTTTATTATTATATTATTATAATATTCTCGCTTTTCATATATTTTATTATATATATATATATCTATATATATTCATATAGAGCAGTATCTATACATAAATATTTATGTCTGTTGTTATAGTATTGTGGTATATATCATTTTCATTTTACGAGACTATGATATGGGTTTAGTACTATTTATTGTATACTATATTTTATTATTCTACTTGCTGGTTTATTTTGGTATATATAGTATATATATATAGTTTTTATTATTTATTATATTATTATGATTACTATGTATAGTAGTATTTTACTTATTATATATACTTTATTATTACTTCATTGTTACGATTTATATTACTACCTTTAGACCAGTTAAATATGGTATATATTTATATATTTATATATATTAGTGGCTCTATATATATATAATATATGATATATTATATATATAGTTATTTAGTATTATATTCCATATATATATATAAGTATATATATATAGGTATAATATATATATATATGTATATTTGGGTTTTACAATATTCGCTTATATATATTATTTACTATTATATTATTTACTATATATATTTATTTATAATTGATTTACTTTATATTACTATCTATATTCCTCTATATTTATAATATATACATATATAATATATTATATATTATATTTTTTATATTATATATGTATATATAATATATATATAATTATATATATAGCTCATCTATAGTCACTACAATTTGAGGCTAACCTCATACACTACTATTATATTAGTTAGCGTTTTTTATTTATTATATAGTTATGAAATGTTTCTGTATGTTAGTAGATTATTGTATCTATTATTTACTTATTATTCTAGTTTTTTTATGCCGCGTTCTAATATTATTTATATATATATATATAGTTATATTTCTTATATACTATTTTATTTATATAGGTATATACATTCTATATATATATATATTACGTATATTATTTTATATATATAATATATATATATATATATATATTATATATATGGTATAAGTATTATACCGTTGGGTATATTATAATTTGTACTATATTATAATTATAAATATACTATTTATAATATATATAATATATATTATTTTATATATGTTATATTAATATTATATTATTTATATATATTCTATATATATATATATACTATATCATATATATATTCTCTCATCTAGTAATTATTTTTATATATATATATTTTTTTTTATATTATATTTACTATTACTACTTTATACTACGCCCCCTCACCTATATCCATTAATAAACATCTATACTATATTTTTATTTTTTTATATATATTTACTTATATATATATATTATATATATATTATCTATATATATATATATATATATATAGTATTACTATATATAGTATATATATATTATATATAATATATATAATAAATATAATAATATATATATGAGTAGTCATCTTTATAGTATTATGAGTTGGTTTATATATATATATATATATATATTATATATATATACTATATATTTATATATATATATATATATATATATATATATATATAATAAAATATATATATAATGATTTTAAATTATATTTTCACATATTTTTTTATAAGCAATATATTTTATTACACGTTAGTTGACTACGTCGGTCAAAAAATAATTTTTTTATTATTATTATTTTTATTTTACCCCTACTCCGCTTTTCTCCAATCTTTCATTTTATTAAGTATTGGTTTTCCATAAATTTTATTTGCAAAACATTCAACGTTGATCTTTTGATGGAAAGCGCACCATTCAAACCTGCACAAAACAACACACACACACACCACACACA
>JABUQX010079997.1:20000-22500 GCA_015478945.1 Trachelipus rathkii
GGGCGTCGCGGAAACTTTTAAAAATTAACTATGCTTACGTCCGCAATACGTTGCATTTGAACGAAAATTTGTCGTACATCACATAAGATGTACCAGCAATGTCACATAATAGTACGTAATGTGTGATGTGACAGGTGACAGTATATAGTCTTTCATGTGATGTAATCTACAACCATCTGTTGTTATATGGGATATATATATATTTATATATACATATATTTATGGATATATATATATTATATATATATATAATATATATATTTATAATAGTATATTATATATATATATATATATTATATATTATATTATTATATATAATATATATTATGTATATATATAAATATACATATTATAATATATATTTATTTTATTTATTTTATATTATTTATTATTTATATATTATATATTTATTATTATAATGTATATAGTATATATAGGTATATATATATTATAATTATATATGAGAGTATTTATATATATATATATGATATATATATAGTGTATATATATCTCATTATATTCTGTATATTTACTATATTGTATTTATATATATATATTTATATATTATATATTAATTATATTTATATATATATATATTTAGTCTATATATATATATATATATATATAGTATATAATCCGAAGTTGGCGAAACATATTTGACCATAGCAATGGATTTCAAAAAATTGGGAGCGTCCTTCTAGCAACGGTAGTCTTAGAGGACGTCGCATCCCACTTTAAATTTGGCCACCTCCCTTCTTATGACGTAACCTCGTTTACGAGGAGGTTACGTATCCCTGCGTCCCCCAGAGGGGGGTGATTAGTCCCCAATGTTGGTTATGGTTTTAGCTAGATGGTAAAAAGCAACCGACATGCTTCTATGAAATCATACTAATATATATAGTTATATATTATATTATAATATTATTTATTTATAATATATATTATTATATATATATATAGACTATCTATTTATATATATAATATATTATATTATTATACTAATATATATATATATTTTATATATATAGTATTATATCATATATATATCTATATTTTATATATATATATAATGTCTATAGTATATATATATATATTCATATGATATATATATATATATTATATATTATTATATATATTTATTATATATATTATGTTATATATATATAATTATATAATATATTATATATATATACTTATATATTATATATTATTATTAATAATATATATATATATATATATATATATAATATATATATATATATATATATATATATATATTATGATTAAAGAGATTAAACATGGTATTTTTTTATGAATGTTTTCGTGCATAAGCCCATCTGTATAAAAATAATTAATTTTCTAAATTGGGAATTATTCCAGATCGAATTGCGAAAAAAATTAATTTCGTAAATTCATTTTCAGTTTTGATTGATGAGACAGCATAAATATCCGAAACTGAACTGAAGAGGTAACAGACATAACAAACAGATTGTGTAGCAGACATATTGATAGAAATGATTGAAAGAATGTACATGGGATTCGTGATGATTTCTTAAATTTTGTGACAGTTAAATTCGCAAAACGAGAAGATTTAACGAAGGTAAAATTACAAAGGTTGAAGCACGTGGAATAAATTGTGACTTTTTGATTTGGAGAAGAATATGATGATGAAGCGGTAATGAAAGAAAGTTTTGGAGTTATTCAACAAAACTTCTACTTTCTGCTAATGAATAAGTGAGATTGGCACGTTAGATTAATGAAAAATCAAAAGACAAACTAGTACATTAATATCACAATTGCGATTCCTTTTCTTTGATAATTTTCAAATTATCAAAAGGGCAAATTCGTGAGCTGCAAATCCATTCATGCCAACCTTAATAAAATCATCGATATCTATTAAAACTTTTACGAACTTTAAAAATGAATTTCATTATTATGAGAAAGAAATGGATAAAGCAATAACCTAAAAATTTACCATCATATTTGGATTGTTTAAAACCTTAGCAATATTACTTTGTCATTACGTGTACTCTAGAGCAGCGGTCTCCAAACTTTTTGGATCGCGTACCCCTAAGACGAAAATAATTCTAAGTTGTACCCCCTATTGGCCTGTAATATATATATATATATATATATATATATATATATATATATATATATATATATATATATATATATATATAATATATATATTATATTATATATATATATATTAGAGTATAATATTATATAATAATATATATATATATTATATATATTATATATATATATATATATATATATATATATATATATATATATATATATAAACTCTCGGAAAATTTAATGCATCACCCGTAAATATAATGTAAACTCTTTCATTTTTGGAAATGTAGAGCTAGGGTTTGATTTTATTTGGGTCATACCTAATTTCGGAGTGTATACCGTATGTAACTACACCGTGTATGGAACTAAATGGCATAATAAAGACAACCAACCAAATTACGAAATCCCGAAAATA
>JABUQX010079998.1:0-27500 GCA_015478945.1 Trachelipus rathkii
CTGTTCGTTCAGTTCAATGGGTAACCGTTTTCGCATTTATGTTGAAACTTTCGCGTTTCGTGCGCCGCTTCAATATATATATATGATATAACCTTATATATGCTCTGCATATATATGTAGCTAACTAACCTTAACCTTAGCCTTAGCAGCAGCAACGCCTTAACCGCTTATATATATGCTGTAACACCACGCCGCTTAACGCTGCTGCTGCTGCTCATTATACTCTCTCGCATATATATATATACATATATAATATATATATATATATCATTGATGGGCAAATTCGGATTCGAATCCGAATTTGAGGAAACTAGAAGGTGCTGAATTCAGTTCGGACTCGGATTCGGACTCGGTTGGATTCACGGAACATTTCTTTACACATGGATTCAGTTCGGGTTAGATCGAAAGTGCTGGATTCGGATTCGGTTTGGAAGATTCGAGAACATTACACAGACGGTTCAGTTCGAGAAACTCGATTCCGAATCGGATCGAACATCTTTTTGATTGTTTTCTAGGATGCCAATCATAAAAAAACAAAAAGACCGAAAACTTAAAGGTAAGAACACTTCATTTAGGAACCAATGCGAATTGCTTTGGGAGCAATCAAAATGCATATTTTCTATTATTGATGACCCAATCGACGTAGAAAATAGAAAAGACCTCGTGACCTCATCCCCAAAATACCTATTCCTTCCTGCACCTTCAAAACCCGAGCAGATGCACTAGCACCCCTTCATTACTGATGTTAAACAGATCTGCGAAATGCACTTTCCACACTCCCTTCAGCATCAAGGCGATCAGTTACAATATATATATATATATATATATATATATATATATATACATATTACACTATATAATATATATATATATATATATATATATATGCTGCTGCTATATATATATATATATATTCTTTCTATATCTTTCTTTATATATATACTATATATGCTATATATATATATATATACACTATATATATATATGCTCTATACATATAACATATATATATATATATATAGTAACAACACCATATAACCTTAGCATAACCATACTTATAATAACCTTATATATATATATATACATATATATATATATATATATATACATATATATATATATATATATATATAACTATATATATATATCATATATACTATAACTGCTACTATATATATATATATATAGGGGTTGGGATTAAAAAAAAACTGTTCGTTTTAAAAGACAAATGGCCAAAATTTTTGTTTTTTGTTTTTAAATTACTTATTTTTCATATATATCAATTCTTTTTAGGGTATTTAGCATTAAAATACAGTAAATACAATATGTTAAAAAAGGTATACAATATATAAAGTAGAGTTTAGTTCTTAATAAAGTTTTATTAGTGCTCTAGGGCATATAATTATTACATTTCACATGATGTGTGTGTGTGTGTGTGTGTGTGTGTGTGTGTGTATATGTGTGTGTGTGTGTGTGTGTGTGTGTGTATATATATGATATATATATATATATATATATATATATATATATCTAACTAACTATATCTTTATATATATATATTATATATATATATATAATATAATATATACATATACCTATATATATATATATATATATTCTATATATGTAACTTATATACATATATATATATATACTAATATAGCATAACATATGCATATATATGCATAGCATAACAACTGCCCAGCTGCTGCTGCTCTTTGCCTAGTATGCTGCGCGCCAGTAGTAACTGCGTAATATATCTTATAACCTTAATATATGATTATATATATATATATATGGGTAAAATATATATAAATATATATAATAACCAATATATATATATATATATATATATATATATATATATATAATAACATAATAACATATCTGCTATATATAACTGCTATAACCAATAATAATAACCAGCACATATGCTATATATATATATATACCATTATATATACATATATACTTCCCAACTTAACATATATATAACTTTACCATATATATCTTTATATATATATATATATATATATATATACATATATATATATATATATATATATATATATATATATATATATATTCTTCATCTACCTTTTTCTCCCAAGGAGCTTCCGGAATGGAGTGCGTAACAAGTCAGAAAGAAAGCATTGAAGAATATGACAAAGTCGAGAGCCTGACACCCCTCTGTTCAGTATTTAGTACGGAGGACTCGTCAGTCCGAAAATCCACCCTACAGCTACGGGACTGCGACGGACTACTATGGTAAATCATCAGTGTAAGGGTTCATCCCTTAGCCAAGTGGGCCACAACCATACACCTGCAAAACCCCGCCATTCTCTTATTATGTATGCATTTATTCTCGCCTCTGCCAAACTCACATTTCTCTCCTTCAGACATTGCGTTTACTGACTCAATCCACTTTATCTTCGATCTCCCAGCCGGTGGGTTTTCAACACTCGCCACTATACATCTGCTTAAAAACCGACTATCCTTCATCCTTTCCCATGACCAAACATCTCAACAAACTTTCATTTATTCTCTCGTTTACCCTTTCTTCCACACCACACAAGTCTTTGTATGTTTATTCCTCATTTTGTAATTCTTTTCACCTAGCTGCTAGATTGTCTATGTTTCACATTGAACTTTAGATCTATACTTGTTATTCACAGACCATAGTCTCACTACTATACAATAACACAGGCGGCAACATACCCTCATGTAAGACCCTAGCGCACTAAAGACTTGAGTCCTTTACATTCCTAGAAACGATTTTAATTACCAGCCTTCTTACCATTTTAAGCATCTACCCAAACCTGCATCATCCAGTTCCTTCTCATCCAACATATACCCTAAATATTTAAACTCAGACACTTGTTCCAGCTGCTCACCATCTAACATAACTTCACCCTGAGGACTGTCCTCACTCACAACCATAACCTAACTCTTATCTATGTTTTTCAAACCCCTCTTTTTACACACACCCTGCCAAAATCTCTCTACCAATCCTCTCAAACTCTTTCAGATTCACTTCCACAACCAAATCATCCCACTTGCCATAATAGGGAGACTCCCTCCACTCTGTCTTCATCATTTAACATATTTCCTGTCACATACCTTCCCAATTCTTTCTTAACCCCATCCATATACAAATTGAATAACCAAGGAGACATAACACAGCTCTGCCTCACACACTCCGCTATTAATATAAACCAATCACTTCTGACACCATTTATTCTTACACATCTCACTATCATCATACATATTTTGATTCCATCAGAAGCCTATCATCAACACTATATATCACTAACCTGCCACTTAGACCTTTCCTATTAACCTATTATACCCCTAATTTGCAAATCAATAAACCTAAATACAATTTATTCTTCCTTTTCTCTAATTTTCTCTATCATTTGCTTCAATGTAAAGATTTGATCCATCCTCTACTGCTCCTAAGCTTGCACTTGTTTCCTCACCAATCAGTCCTTTAGTCACTCTGCTACTCTTTCGACCAAAACATGTATTTCTTCCACAACACTCAATAAAGCTAATACCCTAGAGAGGAGGAATTTGTTCCCTTTATCTCCCTTACTCTTATATAAAGGTACCTGCTCTCATTTCTCTCCCCTCGAAACTATACTTTCCCTCATAGAGGACTTCCCCTTTATTACACAACTTCAAGGAATCCCAATCAATCACCATCTTTGCCTCCAGTTCTTGATAAGTACTTGGCAATTTCAAATACATACCTGCTACCCGAGATTTACTATTCTTCAACTTTCTCCTCTACCCATTTCCTCCTCTTTACTATACCTCATCCCCAAAATGCCTATTCCTTCTTGGCAAACCCACACACGGTCATTATCACCTCATCATTGCTGCCAATATTATGCAGATTTTCAAAGTCGTTTCTTTTCCACCTCCACTCACATCCCACTCATCAATTACAAAAGCTTGCCATCTATTCGTTATTCTAAGCAGGTTCCCTTACATTTACAATTCTTAACCTTTCACCTTCCAGGAGAAAAGCACCCCTATTCCTTAATAATAATCATTCATCCCTTTCACTCCAAGCATTCCATTTTACTGCTTCTTTTCTCTTACTATGCATCTTTAGCATTCCTTTTTTCCTCTTCCTTATCTAATTCCAAGCATCTTTCTTTTGAAGCTTCATCATTTGCTTTTAGTACATTCCAACCACGCTTCTTTTTTACTTTTAACCAGGGTTCCAACACTCACTGTTATCATTCTTGCTTCCTACTTTAGCACACCCACATGACTTCTTTTGCACTGCTAACAATTGCTTCCTTCATTTGCTTCCAGGTTATTCAGTTTCAACTTGTTCACATTCAACTGATTACGCGAACGTTCTCATACTTATCCTTATTACTTCTGTTTGCACAAAACTTCTCACGCTTAATTACCCACTTCCTTCCGTATCACCTTCCTCTCCATCCAAGAGTCCCCACTAGCAATTTTACATAGAACAACATAAAGATCCGATAATCCCGAACCCACACTGATTTAACATCGAATACATGTACTTCAACATCCCATGCCTTCTACTTAACACAAATCAATCATACTTTTTCACTTCGATACCATCTCTACCTACACCAACTCTAGTATGGATACTCTTGGGTTTAAATAAAGAAAGTATTACACACACATACCTCTCCCCTCTCAGAGAAATCAATCACCTTCCTACCATTCTTATTTTCTCCTGACACACCTAAAACCACCTGTTATGCATCCTTTTTTACGATCATATATAAATATATATACATATATATATATATACCCATATATATTTTGCTAATATATATATATAATATATATATATATATATATATATATATATACCTATATATATATATACTGTAAATATACCATATATATTATATATATATATATATATATATGCCTATATATATATATATATATATATATATATATATATATATATATATATATATATATATATATGCTGCTGCTAACATATATATATATATATATATATATATATATATATATATGCTGCCAACACCAACATACATATATATATATATATATATATGGCATATATATATATTGTATAACATATAAAATCCGTATTAATAATAATAGTCAATATTTAGGCCTAGAAGAAGGGGTATTAATACAACTAAATAACGAAAAAAATTTTTTACATAAAAAAATAATATAAACCAAAAAAAAAAAAAAAGTCAACAAACAAAAAAAAATTAAATTTGTGCTTTGCAAAAAAAAAAAACAAATTAAAAAGAAACGTTTTTCTGATCATACTTTATATATATATATATATATATATAACATATATATATATAACCATATATATATATATATATATATATATATATAACCCTACATTCTTCTATGCCTTATTATATATATATATATATATATCTTTACTGCTATATATATATATATTATTATACTATATACTCTATATACCATATATATATATCTTAACTATATATATATATATATTATATATATGTATATATATATATAACTGTATATATAAAATAATTAATTTTCTATATAAATATATATATAAATAATATATATATATTATATATATATATATATATATATATATATATATATATATATATATATATATATATATAACATAATATATATATTAAAATATATATATACCTTATATATATAACTCTTTGCTGTAACTCTTATATATATATATATATATATATAGCATATATACCATATATATATATATGTATATATATATATATGTTTATATCTTTAATGTAATATATATATATATATATATATATATATATTATAATATATATATATATATATAACACTGCACTTTAACTATATATATATTATATATATATATATATAAATAACATATATAATAATAACCTTATATATGTTTTAACCAACTAACTATGTATATATATATATATATATAATAATAACATATAATATATATATGTAATATAATATATATATATTATATAATATTATAAATATTAATATATAATAATAATAACATATATACCTATAACATAACTTAATATATATATACTCTTGCTGCTTAGCAACATATATATGTATATATATGCTCTTTGCTATAACCAACCAATATTATATATATATATATATATATATATATATATATATATATATATATTTATAATATTTTTATATATATATATATAATAATATATATGCTAATAACCATGTATATGCTGCTCTTCTTAATAATAACTATATAATAACTAACCAATAATAACTGTAATATATATATATATACCAACTAACAATAATATGTAATAATATATATATATATATACATATAACACCATATATATGCTATACTCGCTGCTGTACGCATATGTATATATACTATTCTACCTATATTGTTTCATTTTCGAATATTAAAAAGAGTAAAAAAATCGTTACTATTTATTTTGCGTTATTTATTTTTCTTTATATGCACTATTTTCAGCCTTTTCTAAACGCTTCTTTGAGAAGTGAATCTTCTACAATTACATTGTTAACCTCGGAAGAAGTTAAAAATTTACTACATAATGTTATAATAAGTCAAGGTGAATTGCAAACTGTTTACCCTACAAACGAACAGTCTTCACCTTCAGAATCAGATAAAGAAGAATTTGGTTCTTCAAATTTATTTTCATTCATAGGTAGATCATCTGGATGTAAAGATGAGGTAAACGCATATCTCCTAGCAAGGGCATACGCAGAATTTTCGTTAGGGGGGGACAAAATAGATTAAAAATAAAATCATTTTCCAAACACCTCTGAGCCAAGGGTTGATTTCAGATACTGATATAATATTTACAAATTACATTTACCTTCTTAAAATATATATGTCAATATTGAAATTATGATTATATTTCAAAACAAAAGTTACGAAATTGCAAAGAAAATTGCAGAATCTAGTCTTACATTTATCTTACGATTTATGTACTTGAAGTAGTTGGTACTACGACAACATTAGACGTCGTGGATTTGCAGAAAATATTTCGACAACTGCCAATTCAATTTCAGCTTTCTTCTCCAAAAACTAATTTTTTGTGTGAATGCTCAAAGACAAGGGGGTATTCAACCTGTATTCGGTCATCGTCGACCTTGTCCATGTTTTAACTCTTCTCAAAGTACTGAATGTCACTTTCAATTGTGCTTGTCGAACATCAATGAGCTATTGATATAAGTAAGGCATTTTTATTTTTGGAAAAAATTCCGTTGCTTCCTTGATCACTTCAACTATTTATAAATTTTTTAGTTCCTCACGGTCGAGCTTCTTCTCCCTCCAATTCACATACCAGAGTTCAGTCTCACATTGAAGTTCTCTCAGTTCATAAAAGTCTTCAAATACTTTGATTTTCTCTTCAAACTCCTTATACGCAAGGGCAAGCATCAGCGACGGATGAAGAAATAAAAGAGAAAAAGCTGGTGAATTCTTTTCCGAGAATCTGCTCTCAAAGGAAACTGTGAAAGAATCCAGGTATGATATTAGAATAGTCCTCATCCAATATTCTTCATCGGTGGTAGCAGGAGGATTCGAGCGATGTTTCTTGTGATCCACCACTCTTGGTGGATGAAGATCAACCATAAGCGATTGACAATCTGCTTTTCCTTGTTTTAAATTTCTTTTATAAAAAAATTTGGTTTTTAGGGTCGGTGATCTTTCACAAGTGAAAGAATTTTCTTCACATGGTTCGAGCATTGAAGAAGGTATAAACTCTTCGACTGTAGATTATTAACGACTGGTTCCAACAAAGCCAAATATTTGGCTATAATGCAGGTTGAAGTAAGAAAAACAGGTTTTGTGGTAGCACAATACAGCTGAAATGTATTTTTTCTTGTAGCAACATTACCTACTTTTGCCAAGTTTTGCAGACCCTGCACTATATCAACAAAATGTGTTATGAATATTGAAATACTACCGTATTTTTCTGACCATTGCGTCTCGCAAAACGCTGAAATACTGCGTATCTATTTTCTTCTCAAAACGGGTTCACGAAAGAAATTGATAATGTCTTTAAAAGTGGATACAGTATTGCGGATTTCAGATGCAGAGTTCAGATCGTTTACTACAAGATTCAGTCGATTACTCGCACAATGAAAGTACAAAGCTTTTTTTGTATTTTTTCACGTTATTCTCTGTACTCCTCCTTCTTTCAATGTCATAGCGGAGCAGCCATCGTAACCTTGTCCAACTCATTTGTTTGGATCTTGGCCATTCTTGTCAAGAAAACAATCAATAGCATTTGCTAAGGTTTTTGCATCCATGTGAACACCCTAATAGTAATGCAAATCCAATGAATCCTTCACGAACGCACATTTCCGTCTCATCAAAAAATCTGGTTCCAATAGATAATTGTTCATTCCCAGATATATCAGATGTTTCGTCAGCTTAGACAGAATATGTATATGCTTTCTTGACATCTGCAATGATCACATCGGTCACAACACTCCCACACAGATCATTAAGTTCATTTTGTATCCTTGGTCATTTATAAGTAGCATTTTTGGCCCCACCTGTAAGGTGTTTCAACTCATTATTTCCAGAATCTATTTGCAAACGAATTAGATCTTTGAAAATCCTTTCAGGTTGTTCTGCATCTAGTAGAGGAAAATCGTGTACCTAACAAAAAATAATTGTTGTTATTGCAGATGAAATTAACTTTTTGTTTTCTGGCAAGAGTGCCTGATGTCCAGTTACCATTTGCATGTCCACTGCTACATCTTCCAAGAAGGATTTCGCTGCTCGTGCAGCTTCTAAGTGCCACCTACTTTCAACATGGCTCTTGCAATATTCATGGATATTCTCGAATTCATGAAGGGTTTCACAACAAAGGAACTCTGAACTCCCTGTATTGTCATTGCATGAAAAAACACCAATGGGAGCAAGTTAACTCCTTAAATATCACTTGAGTAATACTTACCAGCCAGGGAGAATATCTTTCAACCCAACTATGCACGAATTTCCTTTTGAGATGTGTAGGATTCATTCCAAGAGTAGTTAGCCAAAAAACAACGCAATTCCCATCAATTAGCCCGGTTAAAGTGCTAGAAATTACGTTTAGGGCATGGTGGAGCTGCTGGAGAAAAAGTGTTATAATTAAGAGCTACAAGATTGTGGTCAGAGTTACCAATAGGAGGAGAAATGGTGTATTTAAAACAAGGAGTAGTGGTGAAACATAAGTCAAGCGTATTCAAGAATTGGTTAGGACGTCTGGAATATATATTTATAACCATATATATATATATATATATATATATATATATATATATATCTTTCTTATATATATATATATATATATATATATATATATATATACTACATTGCTGCTATATATATATACCTTATATATATACATATATATATATATAAACATAACATATATATATATATATATATATATAACCTTTATATACTGCTCTTTACTGCTCTTTCTGCTCACCTTAACCATGTATATATATATATATATAATATTTTCTGTAGTTAGGGGTGGCCAAAGTATATAAAATACAAATTGAATTGAAAGATTATTATTATTTCAAAGAGGGTTATACTTCTTTTAATTAAAAATAAATTTATTACATAATTTCAAAAGTGAAACAAAGCCAAGTGTCTTACCATTTTCTCTAAATTCCCCTCTCTTTTATCATGATTAGGGTGGCCCCGAGGCCCCCTAGCTAACCTAACCCCCTAACCTCCCTAGCCCTAGCTAGCCCCACTCAGCTATTTAACTTGCTGCTTACGCCATTTCTCTAGAAGAAACGTTGGTAGAAGAAATCTCCTCTTTTGAATTTAAAAAAAAAAGGAAAGAAAATTTTTAAACACCCAAATTTGCACAAAAAATATCTACCTTTACTGCAACAACTTCAGATGTTGAAAGACTTTTTCAATTGCGGGTGCTATAGGACGCCATAGGAGAAATAGAGTTATTCCTGAAAACAGTGAAAAACTAATAATCTATAGAGAATATGTTAAAATTAATTTTAATTATTTAATAGCATGTTATGTTAATTATGAAATAGTTAATAAATTGCAATATTTAGTTAATTGATTTTTAAAAATTTAAAAGAGCGTAAAATTAAAAATTCAATTTTACCTTAACCCCAGTTAAAAGCTTAAAATAAAAATTATTTAAATATATATATATATATATATATATATACTCTTTATATATATACTATATATATATATACTTATATATATATACTATAACTGCTATATATATATATAACTCTATATATACTCATATATATAACATAACTACTATATATACTATATATACTATATATATATATATATATATATTAAGATGTCAAATATTGCATAAGTATCGCAATTAGAAGATGTAAATAAAGAAAAAGAACATATAATGGGAAGAAAAGAAATTAACTGGCTTCTCTGGGATTGAACCACCGCCTATTGCGAATGAAAACAATATACTCGTGCTATACAACTGAGCCCTCCAACCCCAAAGTTGGATTCAAAGAACAGTTATAGAGCAAACGAGCTCCTATCAAGGCAGATCACCAGAGGTGTCCAGCCTGTCCTATCCCTCGTTCTTTACATTTTAGAGATTTTAAATATTGCATATTAATCCCAATTATATATATAAAAACTAAATAAAATATAAAATATAAGGCAGGGGACCTGGTGATCGCCTTGACGAGAATCGTTTGGCACCTCCCTCAACTGTTCTTTGAATCCAACTTCTTTGGGTTGGAGAATAGCTCAGTTGTATAGCATCAGTATATTGTCCCTTTATTTCACTGGCAGACGGTGGTTCCAATTCAGAGAGGCTATTAATTTTCTTTATCTTCCCATTATATGTTCTTTATATATATATAGTATATATACTCACTTATATATATCTTAACATAATATATATATATATACTATATATATATATATAATAACCCAACCTTATATATACACACCACTGCTGCTGCTATATATATCTTATATATAATAACATATATATTTACTGCTACCTTCAAGGCAAATATGTATATCCGGTCAGTAAAGAAATTAAAGAAATGAAAAAACAATTTTATTTATATATCCCCATAAATATTTGAAGAAATATGGCATATTTGGTTTTATTTAATTTTCGTAAAAAATCATTGGAGGATTCAGATACTGGATTTGGACTCGAATCCGGATTCGGATTCATTCGGATTCGAATCCGAAGGTGCTGGATTTGGATTCGAACATTTCCACACACACGGATTCGGATTCGAATTCGAATCCAAAAGTTGATCGGTTTCGCCATCCCTGATATATACATATATATATGTAAATTTATATAACTATATATATATATATATATATATATATATATAGCAACATAGATAGATAGAGAGATATATATAATATATCTTTGCTAACTATCTTTCTATATATATATATATATATATATATGAAGTGGCAAGAATATGGCGGGATAGTTATTTCTTTACTCCGCACTTCACATGTAGTAGTTGTCACTAATTCTGTAGTCTTCGGGCCGCAGGCCGTCGCTCGGCCTCTTTGCAGGCCGGAAGAAGCTCCGGCCTCGTCTATGCAGGCGGAAGAGCTCGGCCTCTTTGTAAGACGGAAAAAGCTCAAACTGCGTCCTAATACTGGCAGGAAGAGCTCAAGCCTCTTGTAGGCAGGAGAAACTCTGCCTCGTCTGTGCTGGCGGAAGAGCTCGACTCTCTTCAGCGAGGCAAAAGCTCGACCTCGTCTACAGAGCTGGAGGCTCAGCTTCTTTTAAAGCCGGAAAGGGAGAGCCAGGCTTCTTTGTAAGCCAGAGAGGGAGGAAGCCAGGCTTCTTTGTAAGAAAAAAGCCTGGCTTCCTTGTAAGCTGGAGAGGGAGAGCCATGCTTCTTTGTATGCCAGAGAGGAAAGCCAGGCTTCTTTGTAGACTGGTGAGGCGGTCTAACTTCTAGAGTAGAGAGACGAGGGAGACCCAACTTCTTGTAGAGCTTCTTCTTCCTGACTTCGTAGGTCGGATCTGATATTTGCAAGCTTATTGTTTCATAACTATCTGTAATGGTAGAAGAGCGCTACGAATTATCTCTTTAAAGGATAATAAGACAAAAGCGAAACACCAGGTTATTTATTTTTAACAAAAAGTTGAACAAAGTTATAATAAAAAAAGTTACTTAAATAATAATTAAGTTTTTATACAAATAATATTAATATTTATATTTGACAAATTTATAACTTTTTTCATTCTTATTATAATATTATTTTACACATACACGTTTAAAAAAAACTATATTTTTATGGTCTAACTTTTATAAAAATGGATCATTGAAAATATAATAAACAATTAAAGGCAGTTCCTATAGATGGCGTATGCCTTCACTTTCTGAACATAATTGAAAAACTAAAATGACCTTCATATTTAAAAGTTCATCAATATTGTTAAACAAGTTTTTATAAAATATAACTTACTTTTCATAACATCTTTAGAATATTTTCGTTTCATATTTTCATTATAATATTTTGACCCATATAAAACTATTTTCAACTTCACTTATATATATATATATATATATATCTTTCTATGCTATAACTGCTATATATATATATAAGTATACTAGAGTTGGTACTGCATAGCCATAGATATATGTAATATATATATATATACTTAATATATATATAAATACATATATATACATATATATGCTATTTGCTATATATATATATATATATATATATATATACACTTATATATATATATGTATATAACATATTCATATATATATATCTTTATATATACTATATATATATATATATATAATATATATATCAATTGTTTAGTTACCTTAAAATTTTTATTTTTATTTTATGGGAACTAGTGATGGAACGATCTAATCGTCATCGTCATCGGCAAAAATCGACACATTTTTTTCAATCGTCATCGTCAATTTTGCGCCGGTGTTGCTGTTAATTGAACAAAATATTAAGAATTTTGAATAATATTAAAACTCAATAATAATAATAATGAAAATAATAATAATAATAATAATAATAATAATAATAATAATAATAATAATAATAATAATAATAATAATAATAAAAATAATAATAATAATAATAATAATAATAATAATAGTAATAATGGCAGGCTAATAAACTAATAATAATAATAATAATAATAATAATATAATAATATATTAATTACAATTTAAATAAACATAATATATTATATATATATAAATATACAATATATATATATATATATATATATATATACTATATACTATATATAATATATATATAATATATGCTTGCCTATAGGTATAATAAAAATGATAATAATATACAATAACCATATATATATAACTTCTTCTGCTATCTTAACCATATACGCCACCCAAATATATATATATATATATATATGTATATACATATATATATATATATAATAATAATATAATAACTATATATATGTATATATATATATATACATGCATATATATATATATATATATATAATAACATATATATAAATATATACTATATATGTATATATAACAACCTGCTGCTGCTTTTAACTGCTACTATGCTCCAACTCTTTCTGCTATCGCTGCTTATATAACTGCTTCTAATATGTAGCATAATATATGGAAATATCCATTGGAGGGTACACTTCTGCTGGTTTTTGCAAATACGCCATAGGCCTTTGACCCCCCTTCCACAGATAATGAAGCAATACTCCTACGTAGGCCGGATACCCTTGTATAACTGGAGCAACTGAGAGAAGAGGAAAAAAAAAGGTCTCGCGGTCTAAACCAGAACTTCAGATTCTTTCAAGGCCGCCCTGCAACCATTTGTGATGTGTGAGGTTTCAAGACATTTTTTTGTTCTGGACAAGGATGTTTATATTGTCAAGCTGAAGAAACGAGAGGCAAATCCGAAAGAGATAGGAAGAAGTTAGAAAGGTTTTTTTGGAGAAGGAGATTTTGTAGAGATTGGGTTTTTAAAGGTGAATTTCTCAAAGGTTAAAACAGACATCCAGAAATTCTATCAGATCAGTGAGAATAGAATACGGAAAGATTAAGACGAGAGGCAATTTTAGAAGTAAAAGAGGAATTGATATGGGTTAAGAATGAGAAGGGGTCCGGTATCGGTATATGGTGATAGGAGTTAGAGGTGGAGGGGGCGAAGATCATTAATGAAAAGTAGGAATAAAGTAGGAGACAAAACAGAAGAACACTGCTATTGACAGAAAAAGAAGAAGTCGCACCATCAACAACATCCGATATTGTGTGAGCGATTTAAAAAGAAACTAGACATAAGTAAGCAAGAGAGAGAGGGAGGAAACCCAAAGGAGGGAGCTTGGAGAGCAATGACGACGCGTGCCCTACTCGGTCAAATGCTTTGGGTATGTCAAACGTCTACGCAAGTCTCCCCGTAGTTCCTAAAGGCGAAAAACCATAAAAATCGGTTAGATAGGAAGTATATCGCCCGCCAGTAGACCTCGAGCGCGAAAGCCGTACTGCGATCGAATGAGTTTCCAGATGATCTATGGAAATTGTGAGGAGTTGAGAAGAGTTTTCAAAAAAAAGTCATAGATATTAGTACAAGTGAGAGCTAAAGGGCGATAGTTGAAGGATCAGAGCCTTTGTTCGGAATAGGTTGGACATGTTCGAGCTTCCAACAGTGAGAGAAAGTGCTAATATTTCTAAAGTGATAGTTAAGCTTGAGGGAGACGGGGATAGCACGGGAGCTTTTGCTACTCTCAAACTCCGGGGGAAGGCCATCCGGGTGAGCCACCCACTTTCTAACGGTCATAGATTTCCAGGTACCATACCAGAATGCATTGGGGTTAAGTTAGAGGAAATAAGAGGCCCAAAGTTGGCCACTTTCAGTTTTAGAGGAAGAAAAACCCATAATCATCAGATCAAATAAGAGGAGAAAAGGGAGATATACAGAAGTTGCTAGAGATGATTTTGGCAAGAGGCCAGAAAGATTTGTTAGTAGGAGGGCTCACTTGGAGGTTAGCACTTTTACTTTCAAAGCGAGGAAAGATCACGCTTTGCTCGTCGAGGAAGGTATCCCTGCAACGATTTCTGAGCTGAATGAAAATTGAGGAGTGACCAGGAGAACAGGCGCAACTTGGCCTGAATTGTCTCTAGCTAAATGGCCAGAAGAGAACAGGCTTTTTGATTCAGAACACATGGATTATGATGAGAAGATTTGGTTGAGAGAGAGAAGATGAACCTGCTCATCCTATCAACGATTACAGCTCCCTCCTTATCTTTTAAATCTTTATACATCCATCAAAATTCCTTACTGAGGTAGCTAATTTGCCATCTGCAAACTTGGAAGCTTACATTTCAAGTCCCTGATCTAAATATTTTTACATATATACAAACTTAGGAATAACCACTTGACCTAAGAGAGCTACGGACCACAAACATCATGCTCCTCATTTCCAATAATAAATGTTTTTCAAATAATTAGACTAATTATTATTATTATTATTATTATTATTATTATTATTATTATTATTATTATTATTATTATTATTATTATTATTATTATTATTATTATTATTATTATTATTATTATTATTATTATGCTAATTATTATAATTATTATTATTATTATTATCGCTTAAATAATTTCAAGGGGTTTGAACCCCCTGACCCCCCCTGTTTACAGCCTTGATAGTATATATATATATATATATATATACTATAACATATATTAAAATGATATTCTTTTTCTTATTAATATATATATATATTTGTAATAATATATATGTAATAGCATATATATATAATATATATATATATATTAATAATGTAATATATAATATAATATATATATTAATTATAACAACATAATATATATTATATATATATATAATACTTGCATAACGTATGCATACTACCAACTAACCAGCATAACAACAACAACAGCAATAACTATGCTGCTCTATAACTGCTGCTAACAATATATGTACCTTTTTTTTCCAGTTGTCACCACCACTCACGGGCAGGCCCTATTCAAGGAGGGGGTGTTGCACGCGTCATAAGTCAACAGCTAGTAAATTACGCAGATGAGCACAGACGCAGGCTTTGAGTGGGGAAGATTAAATTCAGCAGGAAAAAGGCTCGAAGATGGAAGAGGAATTCCACACAGAACAGGGTGGCAGGAAAAGAAGGTTGGCACCACCCACGCTTTCCAGGGCTAGCCTGGGTGGCATATCAACACAAAACTCATGTGCAGACACAGCACCCTTTGCCCAGCAGGGGCAGCGACGTAAAAAGTGAGAGGGTGGTACGCGGTGGTAAGTTCCCTCGAGCCTTTACCGCACTGCGGTGATGAAGCAATAACATCGCGCCGCAGAGATAGAGGGTCAAGTGAGTGCTGAAGAGTACAGAACAGTTTATAAGCCTTTTTGGCCTTTGACCTCGACCCTATCCAAAAAACCGGGTGAAACCAGAGCCCCAGATATGAGAGCAGTACAAGGGCGGATGGACGATCCTTGTATAGCTGGAGTGACTGAGAAAGAGGAAAAAAAGTCTCGTAGTCTAGGCTTGGGAATTCCCCAGTTTCTTTTTAGCAGGGCCGCCCTGCAGCCGTTTGTGATGTGAGGTTTCCAAGACATTTTTTGTTTATGTTAAGGCCAAGGATGTTTATATTGTCAACAGGTGAAACGAGAGGGCAAACGAAAGAAATAGGAAAGTTAGAAGGTGTCTTAGGGGGAGATTTGCAGAAGTTGAGTTTAAAAAATTGAATTTCACAAAGGTTCAGACGACCACCCCGGAAATTTCTATCCAAGATCAGCGAAATAGAGAGAGTCGGAAAGAAGACTAAGACAGAGGCAATTCTAGAAATAAAAGAGGGGGAGCAGAACTGAAATGAGTTGAGGAATGAAGGGGTCGAGTCATTGGCATATGAGGGGATAGAGTTAGATATTTGGGTGAGGAAGATCACATTAATGAAAGGGTAGGAATAAAAGTACTATATAAGACAGAACCCTGAGGAACACCACTATTGACCACAAAAAAGGGAAAGAAGAAGTCGCCGCATCAACAACAGCCGATATTGTGAGCGATTTGAAAGAAAACTAGACATAAGTAAGCAAGAGAAGGAAAGGAGGGGAGCTTGGAGCAGTGACGCGTGCCGCACCCGGTCAAATGTTGCCATGGATATGTCAAGCGCCACCACGCAGAATGCCCCGTAGTTCCTAGAGCAGGAAAACACAAAATCAGTAAAGATAGGAAAGTATATCGCCAGAGATGAGCCTCCGAGCATGAAAGCCATACCTGGCGATCAGAAGTGAATGAGACTCAGATGATCTAGAAATGAAAGAGTTGAGAAAGGGTTTCAAAGATCTTGAATACAAGTGGAGGAGGAGTGAGAGCTATAGGGCACGTAGAAGGTTTCAGAATTTTGGTATGTTGAGCATTTGAACCTTCCAAGCTTCCAACACTGAGGAAAAGTATTAAATGTAGTGAACGAAGATATGCATAGTTGAACGAGGGAAGGGCCAGCACTGAAGCACACTGCAAACCTCGGGGAGGGTACCGTCCGGGCCACCCGCCTTTCTAACTTTCATAGATTTCAAGAGTTCATGCACCCGATCAAATGTAATAGGCAAAGGCATGGAATAAAGGAGATGCTAGAGGAGGGAGGGATGAGGGAAGAAGAGGGTAGGGTGTTGGCGAGTTAGAGGAAAATAGGAGGCCGACGAGATTGGCCTTTTCAGTTGGAGGGTAGCAACAGAGCCATCAGATCGAATAAGAGGAGGGAGGAGATTTACAGAAGTTGTTGGGGAGTGTTTTTGGCAAGAAGCCAGAAAAATTTGTCAGTAGGAGAGAAACAAGGAGGTTAGCGCACTTTTCGTTTGATGAAAGCCCACTTTTGCTCTCCGAAGAGTATCCCTGCAACGATTTCCTAGCTGAATGAAAATTAGCAAGAGTGATAGGAGAACGAGAATTTTTCCATTCCCGATACACACTGTCTCTAGCCTGAATGGCCAGAGAACAAGCACGATCGAAAATCATGGATTATGAGGAGAGAAAGATTTAGTCGAAGAAGGAATGAACCTGCTCATCCCATCAACCATTACAGCTCCCACCTTATCGGCAGAAGTCGAAGCGTCACCAGAGACAAAGAGCAAAGTCATTCCAATTATAGTTAGCGTAAGCAACGCCCCTAAATCGGCCCGATCAAAGTGCCAGAAACACCGCATAGGGCAGGCAGGATGGATCTGTTGGAGAGAAAGTATTAAAATTAAAGAGATATAAATTTGTGGTCAGATTTACCAATAGTAGCAGGTGAATTGTATTTATAGAGAAGGACCCAGTGAGAGTAGCATCGTCAGGAGTGTGTTCACAGGTCTGGATTTTGGAACGTCCGGAATGACCATTTGGTTCTTTAGTGAGTTTGCTCCAGATCGTTGAGAATGCTAAATGATTCGGCCTCCTCCCCACCAAAATCAGTATGAGGACCAGCTTACTTCAGTGTTGTGTACATTGACATCCCCTAAAGATATATTTTGTGAGAAGATATAACAGTCGTGAGAAGTAGTAAGATATTCAAAAGGCATGAAAATCTGTACTGTTAGGAGAACAGTAGCAGAGGAAAGCACCTGAATTATTGTGTGTAGTAAGAAGGAAGAAGAAAAGATTTTTAAACCACAGAACATCGAAGTTGGGAGATTCGAAATTCACGAGACGTGTTACCATTGGGAGTTTTTATGTTTTACATAGGCACATACTCCAACCTTTAGACGGAAATTATGAAATAAGTTATGGTTGGATATATTAAACGAGTTAAGAGGATGAATTCTTAACCATCTGTGTCTCAGACAAGAGAAAAAGGTTAGGGTTAGAGTTAAAGAGGTGGTATTCCACGGATGCAGGGGTTAGATTAATAAGCCATGTGTTAGTAAGTAAAGTCAGGCCAGGGCCACTGTGCAAAACCTGCCATCACACACAGCAATTACAGCAGACAAAGCAAACAGACAGAATACCAAGGCTGAAATCAGATTAAAAATTATTCACTTACTAAAGCGTAAATGGTCCAAAACGCTAAAACCGTATATTACAATAAATGTAAATTGAAAAATCTAGAAGTTAAAAACATACTTTTTCACACCTAACAAATTTACGTACAAAAAAATTACAATTGTACAGCATAAAACTAAATGAGTAAAAATTAGAAACAATGTATAACTAAGATACGCAAGTGTTATTACTAAAAAACCCGTTTAAGAAATAAATAAACATGTGAAAATGAGAATGCACCAACTAGTTATATAAAACAAACACAAACCAACAAAGGGGCGGTTTCGTATTAAAACATAAAAATAGACTATTTTATAAAATATTAACTAAAAAGGAAAATAATAAATAGGAACCCTATATAATACCTATGTTTTATAAGGGTGATCCAATTCTTCGAATATTAAAACCATAAAAGTTAAAAACAATTAAAACAGGAGAGCACTCAATGATAACACACTTAATGGGAAAAATAACTAAAACATTAAGAACACTAATCAACCCATTGGAGCTTCGGCAAAACACGACCTATCACAACACAGTCTAAACACACTATATATATATATATATATATATATATATATATATATATATAAATATATATCATCTATATTTATAAATTTGTATAAATATATAATATATAACAATATATATATATATATATATCTGCTATATATATATATATCTGTTTAACCTATATATATATATCTATAAACTTAAAAGTAAAAATAACTGTTATAAATATATATTTACAAATTAATCAAT
The DNA here is from genome assembly GCA_015478945.1 of Trachelipus rathkii. Taxonomy (NCBI): domain Eukaryota; kingdom Metazoa; phylum Arthropoda; class Malacostraca; order Isopoda; family Trachelipodidae; genus Trachelipus; species Trachelipus rathkii. The sequence continues at coordinate 19,825 of JABUQX010079998.1, forward strand.
AAAAAGAATCACAAATCCCATGCCCAACTTCTAATATATATATATATATATATATATATATATTGTATATATTGCTATTTTTCGGAAATTTGGTTTTTATGATAAACAATAAAATCAATGCTCTAAACATAATTGTTATTTGACTAGTAATGTAAAACTTTTCTTAAATTGTTCACTTTATTAAATCCTTACAACTAAAACAGCAAGCAGGCAAGCAAATATAGGGATGAAACCTTTTCAATTAACAGAAGTGAATCGAGGATATAAAGTGTAGATGGAAGACAGACTTTTCCAGATGCCTTACATTCCATAATGGGTTTAGTTAGTAACTTATTCATTTATAAAAAAATATTCTTATATGAAATATAACAGTTCATGTAGACAGAGAAATGATAGTTAAAATACAGTAATTTGGGTTGTAAATTGTTGTGCAGTTGTTGAAGATACTATCTTTGTTGGGAGGAGGAGGGTTAGTCTTTATTGACTGTAGATAGTTCCAAATTTAAATCAGGAATGATTACAGTTTGGATTATAAGTAAATATATTGTTTATTGGGGTGATTTTATTTAGTGGATACATCAGTTTCTAGCTTTACCAGTAGAAGTTAGTGAAATGTTTCCATTTCCTAGCAGCATTTTTCAGTAACTCAGTATACAGAATGAGTGGTTTGTTGTTTCATAAACTTATACTGGTGTCTTATTTTTATATGAGATATTTATAAGAAGATAGGACTAAAACAAGGGAGCTTGAGAATCTTATAGTTGTTTGATTCTTCATTTACATTTTGATATAAATAGCAAATAGTAAGAAGTAATATAAGAATTGTTTGGAATATTTTAGTGTTTTTATTGCAGATATACTATTTTATCAAAGGAATCATTCATAAGTTTACACATCTGTTGGAGGAGGGGATATAAATTGGAATTGTGTTTAAATGTGAAAAGATATTATATAATTAGATGTAGGGAGTTCCTAGGCTATTAGGATTATTATTAGTGTAAACTCTATATTAAGGAATATTAACTATTGTATTAAGAAGAAGAGAATATGACCAGTACCAGAAGACTGATGATATTCAGTATATATTGAGATTTCATAGTATGATGATGGATTATTAGCAAAATTGGAGGATAGAGTTGTGGTTATTCTACAGTGAGAGTGATAATGTTAGGTAGTTGACGTGATAAATTTTACAAAAGTGATTAGACTTTATTTATTAAGAAAAGCTTGAAGATATATCGTCTATATGGCGTCAGTGGCAGAAGGTTTTTACAGTTTTTAGGAGCAGAGTCAAGCCAGGGTGATTCATAATGTTTTTAGTATGTGACGCAAGAATGGAACTGAGATTAAGGGCCGCTGACAAGAAGAAGAGTTGGATTTGGGAATATAGTTGATTATCAAAGAAAAAATAAGTATCGGAGACAGCTAAAGTTAATAGTTCCTTGAATTCGGATTTAGTGAAATTCATGAATGAAGATTGAGTATGGAAAATAATGTTTAATAAGATATCTATGGCTTCAAAAGTAGGAATATTAGTATATAATGATTCTACGTCAAAACTAACCATGTAAAATTTATGAAGATTATTGATAGAGGAAAGCCAAGATTTAAATGAGTAGGAATTTTGTATAGTATATTGATTTATGCTGAAGGGTGTTAGATAGGGAACTAAAAATTTTGCTAAATTGTAATTATGTGTATTGTAAGCGGCTAAGATAGGTCGTATGGGAATATTATTTTTATGTATTTTGGGGAGACCATATAAAATACCAGGAGCAGAGCCTCTAGAATAACATGTATCGTATTGAGATTTGTTTAGTATGTTTTTTTGTATGAAATTTACGTAATGAACGGTTTAATTTATCTTCTAGATTTAAAGATAACTTCAGAGGGTCTTTTTGTGAGGGGTTAAATTTATCTGTATCGGATAAGATATTCTTTACTTTATTTAGGTAATCGGATTTATTTAAGATAACTACACCGTTAGTTTTGTCAGGTTTACATATGATGATAGTTTTGTCATTTTTGAGAGATTTCAGAGTGGTAAGATCCGATTTAGAGAATAAATAAGAAAAAATCTTATGTGGTTTAAAGTTCCAGAGAAATTTTTGTGCAATAAGGTTAATATTAGTTTGTATATGACTAAAACTAGTTTTGTACAATAGGTGAGGTTTTAAATTATTTAATAGTTTCTCAAAGGAAAAACGATGCAGAATAGGGTTAATGTTAAAGTTAGGTATGTGAAAATTTAAACCCAAGGTTAATAATCTTTCTTTGTTAATAGAAAGTGGTTTACTTGAAAAATTAAAAATAACTTGTTTTGAAGTAATAGGAGGGGCTTCAAATTTAGATATAAGTCTGTTAAATTTGTTTTCATGCAGAAGTCTAATGTTACAAACATATTTGTCAATGTGAATTTTAACAAAATTATTTACAAATAAATTATCACAAAAACTTAACCTAGAATTAAGATCGATGGAGATATTCTTTATGTCACGATCCAACTTGAAAATTGAATTTGATTTGAATTTAATTTCGTTGTTAAGCAGCTTGAATTGAAGTCCTTTGTAGAGATTGCTGTTGTAGAGTCTTTTTGTAAACAATTTAAATTTAATGAAATTTGGTAAAACTTGATATGCTTTACATCGTTTCAGGAAATCCAGGTCGAGTCTTAGTTTTTCCAGTTTCTTTTTTTTTTTTTTTTTTTTTTGTTTTCTAAAGTTTGAGCGTTAACGTTTCATGGCCGTATCTTCGTAAAATAATGTGTTGTATATATTGCTATTTTTCGGAAATTTGGTTTTTATGATAAATAATAAATTCAATGTTCTAAACATTATTGTTATTAGATGTAATTAAAACTTTTCTTAAAATGTTCACTTTATTAAATCCATAAAACTAAAACAGCAAGCAGGAAAGCAAATATAGGGTTGAAACTTTCTTCAAATCAACAATGATCAATGATGCGATAAAAAATTATAAGTCGACGTTTCGTGAAGTGTACTATTCCCATCATCAAGATAGATGCTAATAAGCTATCTCTAAATTTAAATAAAATATCTATTAATTTAAACATTCATCTGAAAAAAAGAAATGATAACTAATAAATCCACTGTTTTAAGTTATGAAGGTTGAGTTGATGAAGTGCCACTATCAACTGTTGAGAGAAAGTTTGAGACTGGCAATATGGAGTGATTCTAGAATTTTTAAGCGGACTCTGTACTCGAAATTACACTTTATTTCAATCGTGAAAATAGAACTTTTTATTTAAAGAGTAAATATTATTGCATGTATTTCTGGTTATTTTCCTGTTTCAATAGACTTTACTAGTTTGGAATTTATGGAGGGGGGAGAGGGCATGTTCTAAATTTTTACTACTTCAAATGAAAACCATATAAAAACTTTATTTTTTTAAATTTAAATAATTTTCCCGAAAGTTCTAGAATTAAAGAGTGGTCAAAAAGATATAATCATTTTGCCTTCAAGACACGATTAAACACAATTGTTTATAATTGGGTATTCAATTTTAATTTGGAAAGTGTTTCAAATTGTTTTTCAATGTTATCTCTCTCAAACTTGTCTGACACCAACCTAACATTTTTCCAATCTAAATAAAAGTTCGTGAGAATCTTCCATCTATATATATATATATATATATATATATTATACATATTATTACATATTATTTTTTTTGTGACATCTGTGTTACTATTATTATTATTATTATTATTATAATTATTATTATATAGAATCATTTAATATTATTTACATATATATTATATATATATTTATTATATATATATTATTATTATTATTATTATTATTATATATTATATTATGGAGATATATATTATATATATAGATATTATGTTATTATGATATATTAGATGAGTTATTTATATATATATATATATATATTTATTATATATTATATATTATATTATATATTATATATATATATATATATATATATATATATATATATATATATATATATATATATATATATATATATATATATATATTATTATATATATATATATATATATATTATATATACATATATTATATATATATATATATATATATTATTATATATATATATATATATATATATATATAAATGTGCTTGAAATTTTAAATAAATTATATAGTTTTTTTTTAGCGATTTTTTTTGTCAGCTAATATGGAAAAAAAGTGATTTTTGAGAAAAACGCCTATAAAGATGTTGAATTATTTTTTTTCCAGAAAGTAAAAGATATTTCGCACCTCACCCCACCTAAACAAGCGTACCACGAACTGCAGTAAAAGTTTTTATTCACACCGCACCACACGTCACGTCACCGCACCGCATCGCACCGCACCGAACCGCACCAACTCCGTATCTATTTCAAAATAGTTCAGATCCGACTTCGGAAATAATTTTTACTTGGTCAAAATATTATCTTAAAAATTTTATAATTCGACTCTGGTCTTCGACTCCGCTTCGGCTCCATCTCCGGCTCCGACTCCGACTCCGATTCTGGTTCCGGCTCCGATTCCGGCTCCAGCTCCATTTCAAAATTGTTCAGCTCCAACGTTAAAGAATTACTTTCAACTGCAAAAAAATTTGTTCTTCAGCTCAACTCCGGCTCCGGCTCGAACTACGGCTCGGACTCCAGCTCGGACATTAGCTCCGACTTCGTTTTCATTTCAGAATAGTTCAGCTCCGACTTTGCAAAAGTATTTTAACTTGCAAAACAAATTTCTTTAAAAAAATTTAGACCTCACTTCACCTGGCTCCAGCTCCGGCCCGGCTCCAGCCTGGCCTGGCTCCGGCCCGGCCCGGCCCGCTCCTTTTCAAAATTGTTCATCTCCAACTTTGTTGAATTACTTTCATCTGCAAAAACATTACTTGAAAAAAATTTGTTCTTCAGGTCCGCCTTCAGCCCGACTCCGGCCCAGCCCGGCCCGATCCGGCCTTCTACTTCGACTCGTTTCACATTTCAGAACAGCTCAACCCGACTTTGCAGTTTTTTATTTTATCTCCACAAAGCGCTGTAATTTCTTTAAAAATATACCCTTGCCTCTGGCCTGCGCTTGGCCTGGCCTGTTCTCCGGCTCCGGGTCTCCGGCCCTTCTCCGGCTCCTTCTCCGTCTCCCGCTCCGGCCTGTTCCGCCTGGCCCGGCTGCGGCCCAGCCCGCTCCTTTTCAAATTGTTCAGCCCAACTGTAGAATGACGGCCCGCAAAACACCCGTGAAAAATTTGTTTTACAGATCAGCCTCTGGTAAAGCTCCAAATCCACCCGGTTCCGACCTGGCTCCAGCCTGGCTTCGGCTTCACATTTCAGATTAGTTCAGTCTAACTTTGCAGAAGTATTTTCATCTGCAAAAAAAACAATTTCTTTTAAAAAATTACTCTGGCTCCGGCTCCTGCTCCGGCTCCGGCCAGGCACGTGACCCCAATAATAATTTTTGTTTTCCTGCTCCGCCTCCACCTCCGGCCTAAAACAGGCTCCTGCTCCGGCTCCGGGCTTTCCCTCTAATTTCATTTCAGAATAGTTCAGCCTGACCTTGCAGAAGTATTTTTACCGGCAAAAACAATTTCTTTAAAATTATTTTGGCTCCGTTCCGACTCCGGCTCTGTCTCCGGTTCCGGCTTCGGCTCCAGCTCCAGCTCCTTTTCAAAATTGTTCAGTCCTTGTTAAAACTATTTTCACCTGAAAAGCCAATGTAAAATTTAAGCCCTGCCTGACTCCGACTCCGATCCCCTGACCTGGCCTGGCTCCTGCCCTGGCTCCGGCCTGGTGATCCGACTCCTGCTCCCATTTCAGAATAGTTCAGCCTGACTTGTGCAGAAGTATTTTTTTTACCTGCAAAAACACAATTCCTTTAACAAATTTAGGAATTTTGGGTTCCGTTCCGGCTCCAGTTCTGCCTGCCTGGCTCCGGCTCCGGCCTCTTGGCTCTGACTCTGCTCTAGCTGGCTCCATTTCTGGCTCCTTTTCAAAATTGTTTAGCTCCATCAGATGACCTATTTTCACCAAAAAAAAAAAAAATTTTTTAAAAATTTTATTTTTCGGCTATATCTCCGGCTATGGCTCCAGCTAAGGCTCCGGCTCCGGCTCCGGCTCTGGTTCCGGCTCCGGCTCCGGCTCCGCCCGGCTCTGCTCCAGCCCGGCCTGCCTGGCCTGCTCCAGCTCTGGCCTGGCTCTGGCCCGGCTCCGGCCTGACTTTGACCTTTCACATTTATATGACGAGAAAGAGCCTGATTCGGGTTGTGTTTGCGAAAAGAAAAAGTTAATTTATTATAAAATGTGAATAAAACCTGGAAAGATCCTGAAAGTTGAATTGCAATTTCGAACCTGGAAATGAAATTTTTTAGTTTGACACCCAAATAATATCTTTAAAACCTTTCGGAATTTCGAAAAAAAAATTACACCATAATGTAGAGGAGGAAATTTTTCTAATATTTAGAAGGAATAAAAATAAAGGTGAATTTTTTTATTTTTACCTTAAATGTCCGGCTGGGGCAAGCAAAGTTCTTAAATCATGAGTGCGTTTGAGTTACAGCTTTTAAAATGTTTATTTACAGATTTTTATTGCGGATATGGTTTTTAATACAGGCAGATTATGAAAGGGAATCGTTTCCCAGTGTCGAGTACGCAGCCAAACCATAGGCGGTTAACGTTCCTGACAGTCATCATATGAATATTTATAACGACGGACGAACGCAGAGTAGCAATCGTAAATTTTTTATGGTTTAGAAGGGAAGGCAAAGAGAAAAATGTTTTAGTGAGGCGAGTTGGGCAGCGCCTTTGCAAGCTTCACGACCAATTTGCATGGTGGTCGGGTAGCGTACTTAATATGTGCACAGCGGGAAGGTAAGCATGGCGGGCTTTTGCGTGAACAGCATTATTGCGAGTCTTTGTTGTTACATGCTGGCGAAGAGGCATATATTGAATAAATGCTTGGACCATGAGGTACGATGCTAAACGATGCTGTATAGTTGGAGAGTTTATGTTATTACATTTATGTTAAAGAAACATGGCCAAAAATTGCAGTTGGTGAAGTATGTTGATGTATATTTAGATGTGGTCAGTTTTGTAATATGTAAATTAAGAAGGATAGTACAGTTTCCAACAGTGTTCACAAATAGTAAGGGACTACTGATAAGCTTATCGCGAGTAACTTTTTGTTTATTGTGAAAAAGCAGTATCGTTCGTACAAGAAGGCTTGCTTGAGGAGCAGAAGCTGATTGAGCTATAACAGCTTGGTATAGCCAGGCAATGGAATTGTGATGAGATCGATGACGCAGAAGGTTTGGGAATAAGGTTGATTAGTCAACGCAGTTGTGTTGGAGACAGTTAAAGTTATTGCTCTGACTCGGATTTAGTAAAATTCATGAATGAAGAAGAATATGGTACTGGCCGTTAATAAGACATTTGCGGCTTCAGTAGAATACAGTATTTATCGATTTCCACGTCAGCCAATTGCGAGATGATGATATCAAGATTTATATGAGCAAGAATTTTGTAAGAATACTGATTTCATGCCGAAGGGTGCTTGATAGAACCAGTACTTGTTAGATTGTGATATGTATTGCAAGCGGTTGTTGTTAAAATAATATTATTTTTATGTATTTTTGGGGAGATCATATAAAACAACAGGCAGAAATTGTAGTCAATAATTTATTGTAT